>PKML01069459.1:84903-104829 GCA_002933935.1 Eutrema yunnanense | reverse complement strand
ACGAGATTTATGAAGAAAATGATATATCCATCATTCCAGGGGGAGATTGCGTCACTGTACTCTTTTTCCCTTGTCGTGGTTTTTATCCCATTGGGTTTTTCCATGATAAGGTTTTTAACGAGGCAGTACGTAATACATTAACAGTGATGGATAATTAAGGGGGAGTGTTAAAGGATAATTATAACCATCCTTATCACTTAACTATGTCGGTTAAAATATGCAGTATAAATAGGTTGTGTAAGAAGTGAATAATAGCAATATGAATTCTCCTCTCATATCTCACGTAGCATATAAATGATATTCTCTCTCGCTTACTTATTACCATCACATCTCTGAGCAAAATATATAATAATATATAGTACACATATATATAAACACTAGTTTATAACACTTATCAAATATTTCGAAAAGAAATAATGCCAGTTTTCACTTTCTGATTTTGCACACGTAATTTTGGAAAGCTTACTTGGCTGGATAAGATAGATTCACACGTGCTTAAAAGCCATGAGCTAATCCAAAAAAGGTGAGACGACAAACCAATAAAATCATGACTCGTAAGCTATTTAAGGATTTGTCGGTTCACCATAAATCCATTGGTGGCATTATGTCTCTCGCCTCTCGCCTCTCGGTGGGTTCGTTGATTTTTGAGTCCAATCAACCAAAATCTATTAATAAAAATTGATATTATATGCAACGACGTCCATGTATAAATTTAAACAATTAATTTTTTTAGTCTATATCAGAAAATTTTCAAATTTTAATATTAATATAAAAAGATAAAAAATAAAAAAATTATGTATAAAATTTTTATTAACAATAAAAAAACAACATAATATTATATTAGAAAAAAATTAATTTAAAATAATAATAGTATAAATATCCATCGTTTAGGTTTATGATCTTATAAAAAATTATTAAAAAATAATGGAAAAATTAAAAATAAATGATATTTTTTTCACTCTAGTACATTAACACCTTTCGAAATCATTCACGATAACTTAAGTTTTATATTAATAAAAATTTAAGTATATCCTCTTAATTTTTTTCAATATAATTTGTGTCACAAATAATTCATAAACCCCTAAACTCAATTTTAATACCACGAAACAAATTCTTGTTTTCTCCGTCTCGTTTTCTCCGTCGGAGACGAAGTTGAACATCGATTACAAATTGCAAGAAATTTCCAAAAATTGTTCAGAGATCTTAACCATAAAAAGAATCTTAATCCTTCAGGACGTTTTTCTTCTACTTCTTCTTTCTTCTGGTTAATCCGTTGAGTGCTGCAAATCGATATCGTCTATTTTGAGATCTTTATTTAAATTGAGGTGCAAAAATATCTCCTCACGATATTTCTCTTTCTCTAGAATCTTCCTTTTTCTCTTTCTCTTTTTATTTATCCGAAAAAAAAATTACAAAGTTTTGTTTTTCAAAACATGAATAGTGAAAATTAGGGGTTTTGTCAAATTTAAAGATTTTTTAGAATAGTTATAATTTTAACTGTGTTTGGGTTGAACTTAGATTTTGATGTTTTGATTAATATGCTACGATCTGATATTTTGGACTTGTATTTTAGTAGACAAAATTCGGACTTCTATTTTTTTTAAAGATAATAAAACTTACAAAAAAAAGGTATATTTACTTAAATTTATTCCATTTTCATATATTGTCAAAAGTGTATTTAATCTCCTTTGCTCTCTCTATCTTATCCACTCCCACCAGACTCCTCAAAAGGACAGAAGATAATATATTCCGATCTGAAGAGGAGATGAAGGAGCTCATCGGAGACGATACAGAGATGTACGGAGCTCTTGTGACGGCGCAATACGCACAGTTGCATCATCGTCACCATTGTAGAGAAAACCAGTGTACCTCTGTTCTCGTCAAATACATCAAAGCCCCTGTTCATCTCGTAAGCGCTTCACTCTTTACCCGATTCGCCGTGAATTTGAAATTTTAGCGGATTTAGGGCTCCCGATCTTTCTGTTTGCCGATTTAGGTTTCTCGTGCTAACGATGGTCATGACTCAGGTTTGGTCACTGGTTCGGAGATTTGATCAGCCGCAGAAATATAAACCATTTGTAAGCAGATGTACAGTTAATGGCGATCCCGAGATCGGTAGTCTCAGAGAAGTAAATGTCAGATCTGGTCTTCCTGCAACAACCAGTACCGAGAGATTGGAACAGCTTGATGATGATGAACACATCCTCGGTATCAACATCATTGGTGGTGATCACAGACTCAGGGTGAGTAACTGTGTAAACTTCCCAAACCAAGTGTTGTATATGTAACCATTCTTTTTTCTGCAGAATTACTCCTCCATCTTGACTGTACATCCGGAGATGATCGATGGGAGGTCAGCAACTATGGTGATTGAATCTTTTGTTGTCGATGTTCCTCAAGGCAACACCAAAGATGAGACATGTTATTTCGTGGAAGCACTCATAAAGTGTAACTTGAAATCCTTGGCTTGTGTCTCTGAAAGATTGGCTGCTCAGGACATAACCAATTCCATCGCCGCATTCTGAAAACATTCAAGTGGATACAGAGACAAGAATCATACAGCAGCATTTGAAGATATAGTTCCGTTGTTTTGCGCTTAGAAGTTCCAGTGTGTTTGGACTCTTCCATTAAGAAATTCTTTATTCTGGTCATATATATATATATATAGAAGCACTCGTGGTTGCGCTGCTTTGTTCAGATCAGCTTCATAGGCCATGTTTGAGCCTGTGGTAAAGTTTTGATGTAATTTAGTTTACGGTGTTTGTTGGACAGTGTCAGTATTTACGCACCGCTTGTAAGGAAAATAAAAAACATAGCTAGTTGGTATCTATCTTATAACCAGGAGTCATTGCAGGAACATTTGCCGTCTCTAAAATGATGAACTCGAGACCCCTCGTGTAAGACAATATCACGGTTTCTCAAAACCGATATGTATTTTGCTACGGTGTGGCAATCAGAACATATACTCGTGTTCTTGACCACTCTTATAGGAGCCAAGCCTTTCTTCTTGATGAGGCCATAGGTTATTGCTAACTTCTCTGTATGTCCCATAACCAACCTCTCTTTCTCTGATTCACTTACGTTTGGGTGTATACAGCTTGTGTCTGGCACATAACCTGATTTCTTCATCTCAGAGACTAATTTATACAGCTCAAAGTATATCTCTCCTTCATCCGGATGTGCTTTTCCTTCTGCATAAAATACATGAACCGTTTGATCGATCTGAATCCAGCTCCACAGATCTTGGACTTTCACCCTGTGATTCCTCATCGAGTCTCGTATGTGTTCAACGTCTTCCCATCTGTTCAAATTACTGTACAAGTTTATCATCATCATGTAGTTAGCTGAATTGTGCGGTTCCAGCACTTGCAGCCTCTTCCAAGCGACTTCCGCAAGTTCCAAGTCTCTGTGGATCTTACAAGATGAAAGAAATGCACCCCAAATAGTTGCGTCGGGTTTTAATGGCATGGTTTGAATGAAATCCCAGGCTTCATCAAGATAACCCGACCTCCCGAGCATATCTACCATGCAAGAGCAGTGTTCGATAGTCGGGATAAAACCATAATGAGACATCATAAGATCGAAGTATTTCCACCCTTCACAGACAAGACCTGAGTTCTTACAGACAGACAAGACAGAGGTAAATGTTATAGCATCCGGTTCCATGCCTGCTTCAAGCATCCTATTGAAGACCGCAATCCCTTCTTTGCCTTGCCCAAACATGGCATAACCCATGATCATACAGTTCCAAGAAGCTAGCGGTTTGTTCTCAATGCCCCAGAAAACCTCCGACGCGCTTTGCAGATCCCCTGATTTTGTGTACATATCTACTAGTGCAGTTGCAACATATGCATCGCAGATCAAATTGTTCTTCAAACAGAAGCTGTGCACCTCTTTGCCACTATATATTAAACTCAAGCAACCTAATATTCTAAGCAAGCTGGATATGGTAGCTGAGTTCGGACAGACACCTTCTTCCTGCATATTAATGAATACTTTGAGAGCATTCCTGAAGTTTCCATTTTTGGAACATCCCGACAAAATGGCAGTCCATGAAACCACGTTAGGCGCCACACCGTTCTTTTTCATCTTCCGTATCACAGCCAAAGCTTTCTCAGTTTTCCCCCAAGTCGCATACCCAGAAATCAGATTGTTCCATGTAACAGCATCAGGTTTGTTCCCTTCCTTCTCCATTTTACTCATCAAAGCTTCAGCATCTTTTAGCAGACCCGCGTACGAAAGTCCTGATATGAGTGAATTCCAAGCAACAATGTTCTTCTCATCCATTGTATCAAAAACCATCCTGGCGTAAGGCAAGCAGCCAGTTTTCACATACATGTCGATCAATGTGGTTTCTACATACAAATCGTACCAAAGCTGATTTCTTATTACATATCCGTGGATCGCCTTTCCAAGTTTAAGAAGCCCCGGATCAGCAACAGCTTGAAGAAAACTACTTATGGAGCTGGTGTTTGGCTTCAGACCAGCAATTTGCATTCTCTTCAATATCGCAATGGCACCTTTGTAGAAGCCTTTAAAAGCGTGGCCTGACAAAAGAGAGTTCCATGTCACTATATCTGGTTTTAAACCACATCTCTCCATTTTGTCCAGGAGAGCCATGGCATCATCTACATAACCAAATGCAGTATAACTCGATACAATCGAGTTCCACGAAGACAAATTCCGGTCTTTCATCGAATTAAAAACTTTCCTGGATGATTCAAGCTTGCCATTCCTTGAGTACATGACAATCAAGGAGTTACACACCGAGACGTTTGTTTCAAACCCAAGTCTCACAACATACCCATGAATCTGTCTCCCTTCTGCTAAACCTTCTTGATTGCTACAAACTTGCAAAAGCTTAACCATTGTTGTATCATACGCTTTTGCAGCAGAAAACTGCATCTCTCTGAAGAGTTTCACAGCCTTTTCCCACTTCCCACTCCGCAAATTCACCATAGTGATCTCGTTCCACGCGAGATCATCTCTTTTAGGCATTTCATCGAATATCTTGTTGGCGATATCCGAACTCACACATCTTCCATAGAAACCCATCAATGCAGAAACCACGCGTGTATCTGAATTATCGAGACCTCTCTTGATCAAACCGCCATGGATAGTGAAACCCAAAAACGGATTCATTAGAACAGTACAAATTCTCAAAACCATAGCGAGAACTACTCCATCGAAATCTACTCCTCTGTTCTGTAGCTGAACAAAATCCTCCAAGACTCTATACTTCTCTAGTCCGAAATTCTCGACCTCTTCCAAGAAATCCCTCCATGAAACTTGATTCCGAGGGAAACCCAGGAAGTAAACAGCACTAGCATACCCAAATTCTCCAAATTCAAGGTAACGAGAGATCAAGCGCCTGGCGACGAACTCCAAGTCGAAACTATCGAACAGCCTCATCATCCGAGCATGAGTAGCTTTAACAGAAACCAGATTTTTGCATCCATTTAGCTCCTTCAACGGATGAAAATCCCAACTTGGAGACGACGGTTCCAGAGAAACTGAGATTGGTAAAGATTCAAACGACGCATGCTTGATGTCCAGAGAAAAACAAGCCAAAGAATGATTTAGAAGATATCTTCGCTGTGACTGATGAAGAAACAAGGAGCTGTAACAATGGCGGAAAGTTACAGAGAGATTCTCCATTTTATTGGACTCCTTCACAATTTCCGGATAAGAGCTATCCGTTTTAATTCACTATGGACTCAATCAAAACGCAGCGTTTTGTGTGTTAGGATTCACTACAAAAGAAAGCTAACTACTCAGCTGAACACTACACAAAATTGAGAAAGATTAAATATCATTCTTACAACAAAGCAACAACGTACATAAACTTGTGAGTTTCCAGAGCTAACTTGAGCTATTAGTGTTTCATCTTCAAGAATGATTGATACAGGACAAGTAAACATTTTTCATGGAGCTAATCTGTAATGATCTACCACTTTTCTCTTGGAGTACCATCAGGGAACACAGGAGTAAGTACTTTCTCTTCCTTCTTTCTAGGGCTACTTGATTTTCTACTTGAAGGACTCAATCCAATCTTCACGCTATTTTCTCCTTCTTCATCATCATCAAAGTTAGGAGGCACATCTTCTTCTTCTCCCTCTTCATCTGTCCAATCACCTTCGTCATCATTGCCACCACCTTCACCTTCCAAGTAACCATCAACATCAGACCATTCTTCATCATCACTTTCTTCCTCCTCACCGTCACCCTCTGCATCGCTTCCATCAATCTGTTCGTCTCTTCCTTCTTCCTCTTTCTTGGGTCCTCCCCTCCTTGGGAATCTCTGTACAGACACAAGCGCGCGCATCTTCTCTTTCACAAGAGTTAAAGGATCTTTATCTATCAACTCAGAGTTCCTGTAAGCTTCTCTTAAGAAAACCGAATCTCTTTCCCCTTTTAAAGACACGTAGAAGAGATCAGGGTGTCTTATAAGCATTCCTCTTAGTTGTTGCGAGAATCTGAATTCCTCACGGAAATGAGTCAAGTGATCCACCAACGTTCTCTTCTCAGTCGTTAAGCTCAAAAGCTCATGAATAACCCCACTGGCATGTTTTTCTTTCTCAAGTGTTCCCGACCTCAAGTGGGAGAAATCCTTGTAAGGAGATATATATGGCATGTCACGGAACTGACATATCTTCCTCGTCTCACTCTTTGAAAGATTGAGACCCCTTGGAAGCTTAACCCTATTGAACTTAGGCGGTCTATCGATAATCAAATTCCTCTCCTCTGATTCTCTAGCCGTATTATCCTCCTCAGATAACTCAGCAGCTGACACTGCTAGCTCAGGATCCCAGTGAGTCAACTCTAAAGCCGGACCTCTAGGCGTAGGAACCACACGGAAATATTGCGGGTAACGCTGACAAATTGTGTCGCGGAATTCTAAAGGAAGTCCTAAATCAGTCCTCAAATGAGAAATTTTCTCCAATAATATCCGCTTATCGATGGACATCATCACTAATTTCCTCAACTTAACAACTAATACATCTTCAAGCTCATTCTTAATCTTCATTTCCTCAAGGTACAGCCTTTCAGCCTCTGATGTCATCTTGAATCTCAATGAATATGCTCCTTCTTCAACTATCTCAAAGACGCCAGGATATTTCCTAAGCAGAGCTATAAACCGACGACGTTTCTTCAAACCCAAATCTCTCCTGTACTTACCCAAACCCCTAAGAGACATCATCCTATCGGGTTGACTCACAAGAATCTTCCTAATGTTCAACACTAATTTCAGTTTCTTGTCCCTTTGAACAACGTTATCGAAAGTAACCTCTTTCCTTCTCTTCACAGCAGCTCTCACAGGCTCAACAACAACACGGGTTTTCCTCGAAGCGCTCCAAAACCCATATTTGTTCCCTAAAATCAAACCTTCCCCCATAAACTGAGACCTCGCAGCTCGAATTGTGGACATGGGCAAACGGGATTTGACAGAAAGGTAAGGTTTTTCATTGAACGGTGAGTTGCAAGAGACAAACAAGGGTTTATGAGCAGAAAGCAGAAGCTTGGGCTCCATCTGTGAGACTCAAAGCCTGTGAATTTCACCCAAGAAATGTTGAAACTCCTAAGTCATTCTTCTTCTAGTACCAAAACAAATAAGAGATTCGACTTCAGAAAATACATAGAAAAACAAACAAATATCTCACCTTATCCCTTCGGACTCAATCTACTAACGGTTTGTCTTGCTGTTTCCGGTCGCCAAGATTTGGATTGGGGTTTAACGATAAAATCATAAAACCCTCCTTGTTTCCCAATTTTTCATCTCTCTCACACTCTGATATCCTCTTATAGGTCTAAGACGTAATATTAGACCAAAACAAGGGTAAATCTGGAATTACAATTAAACCAAAAACAAAGCGATGTCGTTTCTATTTGTCACCGTTTCTTTCTTCACTAGAGTTTCTTGCCGCCGTGAGAAGCTCGATGGCGAGGAGGCGCGAGAGACGTTCATCGGCGGTGGAAAATTCGGAACGGCGGAAGAACCGAGACGAGGCAAAATCTCGTGATGGTCAAGTCGGAGAACCAGACTCAGATCGGAGGCTCATCACCATTTTCGTCATCTTCTTCATCGCCATACCCGCCGTTTCGATGATCGTGTACAAAGTCAAATTCGCTCATCGACTCATCCAAACGGAATCATCAATACGTCAAAAGGGAATTGTTAAAACTGATATTCACTTCCAAGAAATCCTCACTGTGAGTCCATAGTTTTGTTGGGAATCCATTGAAGAAAGCTGAAAACTTTAGGATGAAATTTCATCGTATGAATTTGTTTTTCAGGAACATTCCAAGGCTTCAGATAATTCATCAGCTAAGCACTATGATTATCCAGTGTTAGCTTACATTACGCCATGGTAGGTTTCTAGTTTCTTGGAACAGTTTCATCAGATTTGTGATATTGAAAATTCGCAATTTTATATGCTACAAATGCTGTGCAGGAACTCTAAAGGCTATGATATCGCAAAGATATTCAACTCCAAGTTTACACATTTATCACCGGTATGGTACGACCTGAAGAGGTATAAATATATCCGTTAAGTGCTTGCATTTATCTTCGGGTTTCAAGGAATAGGTAGTGACATTTTCTTGTAGCCAAGGATCTGGATTGGTTTTGGAAGGGAGACATAATGCTGATAAGGGATGGATCCAGGAGCTTCGATCGAGAGGAAATGCGATGGTAGTTTAACCAACTACACCTGGAATATGTGATGGTACTTTGATGGTCTGAATGTTTTTTCCCCACTATCATGTAGATATTACCAAGAGTTGTTCTAGAAGCAATTCCTGGGGAGCTGCTTAGGAAAAAGAAACTAAGGGAGAAAGCTATCGACCTTATTGTCGCAGAATGCAAGTGAGGGTCTCCCAAAGTCTTGTAAAAGTTCATGCTCTGAAAAGGATGAAAGTTTTCACATAGAGCTTGTTAATTTTGACACTCCATTGTCATCAATTTTTGAACTCTAGGGAAATGGAATATGATGGTGTCGTGCTAGAGTCTTGGTCAAGGTGGGCAGCTTATGGCGTTTTCCATGACCCGGACAAGCGGAAAATGGTATTATGTCCTGTAGTCATCCTTTGGTCTGTAATTTGGTCTGTAAACAAGAATCAAATCTCATGGTCACAAGCCTTTAACCTTACATGGGGTTTGTGTATTCAATCTTCTAGTCGCTGCAATTCGTTAAACAACTAGGAGACGCCCTTCACTCCACGAGCTCATCAAGAAATCGGGATCAGCATATGCAGTTCATGTATGTCATTGGTCCACCTCATTCAGAGAAGCTCCAAATGTACGATTTTGGGCCAGAAGATCTTCAATTCTTGAAAGATTCGGTTGATGGGTTCTCTCTTATGAGCTATGATTTCTCAAATTCCCAGAACCCTGGCCCTAATGCTCCTCTCAAGTGGATAGATCTCACCCTCAAACTCCTACTTGGTTCATCCAACAACATAGATTCTTTCCTGGCCAGAAAGGTTCTTCTTGGTATCAACTTCTACGGCAACGATTTTGCAATCTCTGGAGGTATTTGAACCGTCCAACCTTAATTAAGTCACTTGTTCTCTTCCCGCCTTTTTTCAGAACTAACTGAGTAAAACTGTTTTCTTATGAGCAAGATTCAGGAAGCGGAGGAGCAATCACCGGAAGGGAATACCTCGCATTACTACAGAAACATAAGCCAGCTTTACATTGGGATAAAGAGAGTGGCGAGCATCTTTTCATGTATAGAGATGATGAGAACATCAAGCATGCTGTTTTCTATCCTACATTGATCTCAATCCTTCTACGCCTTGAGAATGCTCGTCTCTGGGGTATCGGCATTTCCATCTGGGAGATCGGCCAAGGTTTAGATTATTTCTTTGATCTATTGTAAGTTTTTTTACATTACATAGCGTCCTGTTCTGTAATCTTAATGTTTTACTTCCATCTTCTTTGTTTTAAAACAACTGCTGAGAAATGTCTCTGTTTCTAAATGGCGTTTTGGTAAATCTGCGGAGGCTATTATTTTCAATTTTCTGTGGCCACACATTTGACATGCAATTTTGGGACTAAGTAAAGTCACTATACTCTCCTCCTACATCAAGACATGATCAAGAGAGATCTCATCCGAAAATGCCACGTGTCAAGCAAGAGGTGGCTAGTATTGATTACACAGTCCACGCCAGCTTACCAGAAACAGCTTCAGGCTTGTCCTCACACTTTTTTCCACTTCTTCTTCTTCTTCCTCTTTAATCTTTCTTAAAAGTTTGATGATACGGAGAGGACAATTCTTGGTGTAGAAGGAGAGAGAGAGAGAAAGCCATGGAAGCTCTGAAAACTGCTAGCTTCTGCCCTATGTCGGTTCTATCCGAGAAGAGATCAGAACCACGAAAGCCCTTCTCGCTCCCTAACCTCTTTCCACCGAAACCAATCTCCCAAGAAAGCTTCTTGAGGAGCTTCAATGGCGGATTAGCTCTTCTAACATCTGTTCTAAGCAGTGCAACAGCTCCTGCTAAATCCCTGACCTACGAGGAAGCTCTGCAACAATCTATGACCTCTCCTTCATCTTTTGATTCAGACGGCTTGATCGATGGGATATCAAGTTTCGTCACGGACAATCCTCTGGTCATTTCCGGTGGATTTGCTGCATTGGCTGTTCCATTTGTTCTGTCTCAGGTGCTGAACAAAAATCCCAAATCTTTCGGAGTTGAGTCTGCTAAGAATGCGTATACCAAGTTGGGTACTGATGAAAATGCTCAATTGCTTGACATAAGAGCCTCTGCTGATTTCAGACAAGTGGGCAGTCCTAATATTAAGGGTTTAGGTAAAAAAACGGTTTCTACTGTTTATAACGGAGAAGACAAGCCTGGTTTCTTGAAGAAGCTTTCCTTGAAGTTTAAAGATCCCGAGAATACCACATTGTTCATTCTGGACAAGTAAGGCTCTCGGAATCTAATAGTTTAGTTACAAATATCGAGTGGCTTTATAGCTACATTGAATCTTTTTAGCTTCTTATAATTGTCTCATCACTGAATTATAGTTGCAGCTGTACTTCATTCAAACTTGAGTAGCCATAATCATAAGTGTTATTTGTACAGCAGATACAATGTTGAAGTTGGAGAGAAGCATTTAGTTTAATACAGTCTAATTCTTTGAATGGGAAGCCAGGTTTGATGGAAACTCCGAGCTTGTTGCTGAATTGGTGGCCCTTAATGGATTCAAATCTGCTTACGCTATTAAAGATGGAGCGGAAGGTCCTAGAGGCTGGTTGGTGGGTGTTCCCCTTCCCACAATTCTTGCTTGTTTAAGTGCTTTTGATTCGATTTATTCACAATTGTGGATTTTGCAGAATAGCGGTTTGCCTTGGGTAGAGCCAAAGAAGACTCTCAGTCTTGATTTGAGCAGTTTGACGGATAGTATCAGCGATGTGTTTGGTGTGAGTATCCAATTATACATTCATTAATAAGTTTCCTTAACATTACTGGAAACGATTTAAAAGAGGAGAAATATAAATGTACAGGAGAGTTCTGATGGTGTCTCTGTTGCTCTTGGAGTAGCTGCTGCTGCTGGATTAAGTGTTTTAGCATTTTCAGAGGTCGGTTTTTCGGTTTTATCTCTCTTCTTCCATCTTCTTGTCTCCAGAAAATGCCGGTAGTAAAGTCTTATATCTATCATCATCCGAACAGATTGAAACCATACTCCAACTACTAGGTTCGGCTGCACTTGTTCAGCTTGCAAGCAAGAAACTTCTATTTGCTGAGGTAAGTTCTTCACATCTCTTCTTTCTCTGCGATTCGGGTTTTAATTCTAATTTTCGGAATTGGTGATGTGTTGATGGTTCTTCTATATATCGTCTACAGGACCGAAAGCAAACTCTAAAACAAGTGGATGAGTTCTTGAACACAAAGGTTGCTCCTAAAGAACTTGTTGATGAATTAAAGGTAACTAATTTAGATATCTCCATTAGTGATGAAACCCTTTCTATAGATAATTCAACATTGAGTAACAGGAAATAGGAAAGGCTCTTCTTCCTCCATCAACAAGCAGCAAAGCTCTTCCTGCACCAGCAACAGTAGCACCAGAAGCAGCAGCTACAACCACCACCGTCGATAAACCAGAGACGAAGCCAGAGATCAAAGCCGCCACTGCACAAGTAATCACAGAACCAACCAAAACAGAAGCGAGACCAAAATCTTATTCAAGACCTCTCTCTCCATATGCATCGGTGATGTTTCTAAATTCTCTTGAAACCACTTTTACATAATTTAACATAAAGAGGCTCTTTTTGGTGGAAAATTAGGATATACATTGATCCTTGAAGAAGTATCTTTTTTGAATTCACTAGTTCTTACATGAGTTATTGTAATCTGATGTTTTTCTTCATTGTTTTGCAGTACCCTGACTTGAAGCCTCCAACATCTCCGACACCATCGCAGCCCTGAAAAACTCTAATAAAAGCAGCCTCCTTTGTACTTATTCTGGTTTTGCCTCCTGCAAAATATTGCTCGAATCTTAAAAACTTCTTCTTTTTCTGTTTTCTTATTACGTCGAGAACTTAGATGCTACCTTCTGTTGAATCTGAGATAAGTGTACTCTGTTTTTTTTCCCCTTTATACCGCCATTGATGCTCTCTTAAGAGTTGAAAGTTCAAAAAATCGTTGACCAAGAAAAAGTCAAATCTATGGATTTTGCGCTAATTAATAACGGATAAGGAAAAGCCGGCCCATATTAGGCCCGGTAAAGTTCAATAATGTTTTTTTTTTTTCGACAAACCGATAATGCTTCTTCTTTCTCTTTTGTTGTAGAGAAAATTTCAGGCATATTGAATTCCAAGTGCACAATAACCAAAAGACTTTCATGGCTTGTTGTAGGGTTTGAATCAAGCTCACTGTTGATTTCATTGTTGATTTAATGTGAATTGTTTAGGCTTCTATATTGTTTTTAGCACGGAGGATTTTTTGAAGCAGTGAACATATTTATTAAAACAACATATTGGTTACGGTTAGAGGTGAGTTGCGAACCTGTTAAAACTTTTCTCAAATCCAGATCAGTTCACTAAACGATCGGCCCATTAGAAAATTGGCCCATTTCGTGATCAAATCCGTCGCATGGTACATCTCGTGACCAAGCCCATTTCGCGACTGTGCCCTTTAAGCGAAATGTCCACTCCGACCTTGCGATCCAATCCATACGAACGAATTGTCCACTCCGACCATGCGACATGGCCAATCCATACATATGAATTGTTCGCTCCGATCGTGCGACATGTACACTCCGTACGTGCGGTTTAAAATATATGTAATCCACCGTCTTAATCTTCCTATAAATAGTGATATACTCATGTTATGAATGTTAGAACTAATTTTTTATCAAAGCTCGAGGGTTTGATAAAATTGTGTTAATGTGAAAAGAAATGAGTTAAACTCTTTCTAATGAAATGTTTTCATTAACCGAGAAATGTTTTCTCGTGTATATATGTTGGAATGGTTGTGTCTTAAATGAACAACATGAGAAAAGAAAAGACCACTAGTGCGACGTTCGCATCTTGGGCCCTGTTGGGCTCGTGGACTTTTTGAGGATCGATCGATACCCCTTGGTATCGATCGATACTCAACAGGCCGACTTAAAAAATCGCAGCCGCCAGAATATTCTGGAAATCTTCCATATCTGTGGGGGAAAAACCCTAGCCTCTCTCCTATATATACAACACGATTTTCACCTAAAAAATCATCCTCTGATACACAATAAACACATTCTAAAAGTTCTAGCAATAGTTTCTTCAATTCCCTTCTGTCTAGAGAGTAAGTTTCTAATCGAGAGTATCGTAGTTTAATGTTCGATAGATCTGATATCAAGTGTAGATGATACATATTACTTTGGTTGTATCCTAGGACTCATGGATCTATTAAAACCCGTCGCACTACGGGAGATTCTTAGAGTTAAGGAAAGAGATTCATCTCGCCTCCTTAGATTTATTATTGCTTTATCGTTTATGAATCGTCTGTTCCTTAACTGTTTATTTACTTATTATCGTGATTAAATCTTTCATGTCTGTAGTGTAAATTTTGGTCCTACAATCTTAACTCTAAGAAGATCCAAATTCTGTTTATAACTTAAATTGGATCTTTAATCACGAGTAAATAAACGTTTTCAAACGGTTTTTTAAACGATTCTTCTACTTCTGATGATACTCAAACGTTGTCAAAAAGCTTTTTAGCAAATTGAAACGTGTAGTAGAAGCAATCATCATCTCTCTATTTTTAAGAAGATGTTCTTCTGCTAGTGATACTCAAACGTTATCAACCCGCTGTTTAGCAACTTGAAACGTGTAGTAGAAGCAGATCTGCTTTAAACATCTTCTAAAACCGTCTTTAATTGCGATTAAAGAACGGTATAATCAACGAACACACATCGGTTCTTGATAGGTTCGATTCAGATCGAGGCCTTGTGAGTATCGATCGACACCCTATGGTATCGATCGATACTGGACTAAATTGTATCGGTCGACACTTAAGTGTATCGATCGATACCATGCAAATAGTGTATCGGTCGGCACCTCAGTGTATCGATCGATACTTTGCATCGACCAAGTTGGTCTATGTCGATCGATACTGTGTATAAGACACATGTATCGATCGACACTGTGGTGCTAAGATCGATCATGTGAAATTCACTTGTATCGATCGACACCCAGGGTGTATCGATCGACACTAAGCGTGTATCGATCGACACCATGATGCTTCGAATGACACAGTATGTGCATCGAGCATCGATCGGAACCCAGGGTGTATCGATCAACACTCAACGTGTATCGATCGACACCATGATGCTTCGAATGACACAGTATGTGCATCGAGCATCGATCGGAATCCAGGGTGTATCGATCGACACCAGGATGCATCGATTGACACAGTATGTGCCTCGAGCATCGATCGACACTGTGGTTTATCGATCGATCCTGTGTAGAAATTCACTTGCATCGATTGACACACATGGTGCATCGATCGATACTATATGTGTATCGATCAACACAAGCTGAGCATCGATCGACACCGAGGTGTATCGATCGATACAAGCTGATCATCGATCGACACAGAGGTGTATCGATAGATCTTATGCAAAACTCACGTGCATCGATCATCACCAAGGGTGTATCGATCGACACTGAGTGCATCGATCGACACCATATGGGTATATCGATAGACATTGGGTGTGTATCGATCGATATCAAGGTGTATCGATTGACACCAATGCTGTTCTGTTCGATATCAAGATTAGAATTACGATTCTTAACTATATATCGGTACAAATGTAAAGCTTGCGTACAAGCGAATGAAACGTTTTAAAACGCTTCCCGGGTTAGGGTTTGCGAACACCTAACATCAAACACGTTTAGAACGGTATGACGAACACTCTGAGGAGGTTCGAACTTGAACGCACGTTTGCGGTTCAAAACTTTAGAACGCGCACATGCGGTTCTAGTTTTTTCGATAAGCGGATCTTAAATTAAAATTTAATTCCGTTTCGATAAATATCATCAATAAAAGGGTGATGGTTTATTAGTCACAGATAATAATCGTCTCTTTATGAGTTTGCGGACGTTTATAAACGGTTCGACAAGTGACAACTTTGTGGTATTAATCCCGCATCGTTTAGCGTTTACGAACGTGTCATAGCGTTTCTCGTAGAACCGGCTAAAACAGTTATCAAACGCGATCCACGAAACGAATCAGCGAACGCTCTCCGGAGGTTCAGATTAGAACGCATGATAGTGATTCTAAAACGATTTCATAATCCATTATAATCGGTTTTAAAACTGCGGTTTCAAAATCAAAAAGAAAGAGTTTCAGATTCTCATCGAATACTCTTAATGTTTAATTATTTAATAATTAAATTGATGCAACGTTGAAATCGTTAAACAGTCTTTTGGTTAAAGACGTGTTAAGTTGCAATATATTGCACTTAGCTCAATATTATGTGTCCAAAAATTTGCTAATTTTGGAATAATTAATTGATGTTCAATTAAGTATTGTAGGCTGATTTAATCGAATAATTAAATCATTGGGCTAAGTAAGCAGGCCTCTTGAGATTCTTGATATGTTTTTCAAGAATACTAATACAATTCGATATTGTATTAAGTTTATTAAATTCTAGAAATTGAATTTAATTTTACCCTTTAACTTGAGAGTTGGGTATTGGTTAGTATATTAATTTGGTTTGATTCCCTTGAACAAAATCAAATTTCAATATGACTAACAACACCGATGTAATCATTGTTAGACTCAGTGGAGTAAAAGACAATGGAATGGCTGAAGCCAATATAGTCGAGATAGTCATGTGTAATGTCATCCTCAGAGTCAATATGGTTGAGCATAATCCACAAGAGTTGTGGTATTATACATGCGTTGATATGTGAATGTTTCCCTCCTACCATAAATAATGACAAGAATTTAATCATAGTGCTGAAGTTGACTTCTCAAAGAAGCTCACTCTCACTGATGAAAAACATGTGCTAGAAATGCATAAAAATCTTATTTAGGGCACAATGCTAATTAAGCATGTATTGACAAAGAATGTTGTCTATATTAAGGACGGACTGGTCCAAACTAACGTTGAGACAGTCGGACTTAAAATTAATGTAACCAATGTTGTTGACATTAATCATTTGCTTACGGTACAAAATCTCTTAGTATTTGATCTGAATGTTTGAGTCACTTTATATTCGAATCTATGCGTAGATTGAATGAGATCCCGAGATACAAAATAAGCAAAGATGAATGTGAGGCTTGCATTCAAACCAAACTCACCAAAACACCACAATCGAGTGAACCTCTTGGTTTGACTCATACAAAAGGTGGTGAGATATATTTCGTGACTTTCGTTGAGGATTGTACGAAATATAGTTATGTCTATTTGCTAAGAAGCAAATACGAGACTTTGGAAAACTCAAGGAGTTTAAACTCGAGGTTGAAAACCAACTCGAAAGAACTATCAACATAGTTTGAAGTGATAGAGGACATGAGCATGGTATTATCCATCAAACGATTGATCTCTATTCACTGGAATCTAATGGAGTTTCATAACAAATTACCGAATTATTTGATGAACTCATTATTCCGAAAAAATCTGGGTTAGTCCATAAATGTGGGGGAAGCATTGCTCACCACAAGTTATATCCTGAACTAAATACCACACAAAGTCACTTGAAATGTTTCATGTGAACTTTGGAAAAGTAATGTGTTTTGTACAAATACATGAAAGTGTGGGGGTGCCTAGCAACCACCTAAGAAGATGACAATCGGACCAAAAACGGTGGATTGTATCTTCATTGCATATGCACATAATGTAGTGCTGATTGCTTTCTGGTGTATAAATGAGATATACCAGACATCCAAGTAAAGGATAAGCTCTAGTACCTCACGAATTGAGGCGAGCAATTGATCTCTTGGGCTCTTACATTTTTAGAGGTATCGATCGATACCCATGAGTATCGATCGATGCTTGACGGGCATTGGACCTTAGTCAAGCAATTCTGTAAAGAAGCAGAATAGGCTAAAGTTGAAATTAGTCGTATGCTGATTGGAATCACAGCAATATGAGATCTTGTAATCCATCAAATGGATGTGAAAAATGAATGTGAAATCTGTCTTTCTAAACAAATTTAGAAGAGGAGATTTACATGAAACAACCCGAGGGTTATGTCACTCCTGAACACGGAAAGAAAATAAGTAGACTTGCAAAGTCCTTATACGAGCTTAAGTTAGCTCCTAAGCAATAGCTTGGAAAGTTTGACAACAAAGTGATGTCAAATAGCTTCAAAATCACTTGAGGTGATATACATCAAAAGTACTCCACATGGATACGTTTTGTTATGTTTATAAGATGACACGTTCATCATGGAAGCAAGAAGGACATAATCCAACACATTAAGAATGTGTTTAGTGGGAAGGTTAATAGACATAAGATTAGTGGATAATCTAGTCTCAAGATCCTAGAATGTTTTGAGAACTACTCAAACAAGATTGCAATAACTTCAATTGTGATAAAGTTGTATCACAAGTGATGTATGCAAGAATTATCGGAAGTCTAACGTACTTGTGAATCGTACTAGATCCGATCTAGCGCACTCAGTCGCTACAAGAGTAATCCCGGTCATACTATGTGGAAAGCCATAACTAGAATGTTGAATTATCCAGCGTTATATGTCGTCTCGATTTACATCAAAGTATGGGGGGGGGGTACAAGACATTATGTTCACCTCTTGGTCTCGTAAACCTGACAGATATTATAAGTGGATAATATTTTTTCTTGGTAGTGCAACAATATCCTGGAAATCTTCCAAACAAGCACTCTTGGCCTAATTAACCAAGGAGTCAAAGTTTATAGCTTTAAATAAAGCTGCAGAGGAAGCAGAATGGCTTCAAAACTTTGTGGAAGATATCCCGATGTGGAAAAACCAGTGCCATCATTATGTGTACACTGTGAGAGTTAGTGAGCTATCTCTCAGGCACTGAGTAAGTTATAAAATGGCAAATCTCGAGAATAATATAAGACCATTTAGATAACTGATCTCGAAACGGCTGATAACTTAGCGGATATGTTTCCCAAAAAGTTAGCCTCGAGATCAAGTTTGTTAAATCATCAAAAGGAATGGGTTTAAAGCCTATAGAAAAAGATGACGTTTGACAGATACCCAACCTATGTGACTGGAGATCCCAAGATCTATGTTCAAAGGGAAACAAAATTAAACTGATTCGAGTTGAGCACTGTGAGACTATGTCTCTGCCCAGTTCCTAGGATGATAAAACAGTGCTACCTGTGGATAGTAAGGATAAGCGTTGGTTTTTAATGATTGCATAGCTGTGTAGATAGTGGAGTGTGACAGGACACTTCTGAAAACAAGCTAATAAAAAATCACCTAGTGAAGTGTGAAATGGGGACGTTTATAGGAGAATGAAGGATAAGGCTATATTCTCCAAATTCACTCACGAATACCAGGATTGTTTAAGGCCAAAATGAACCCAATAGAGTACAAAATTATACGAGAAAGTGTCTCTGTGCAATATATGTTGTATCAGTTTACATCAAAATCCGGGTGGTTCAAGACATCATGTTCACCTCCTGGCCGAGTAAACGCAACATATATTAAAATTGTTTGGTTCAAAGCTGAAAAACGCTACCATTCAGTGACAGTTACATTTTCGTATACTCTAGAAAGTCTGTCTACGTCTAGATGAGTCTAGTCAAGTATGTCTAGTAAAGTCTAGTCTATACAATTTTCAATTGTTTAGAGTCATTTCTATTCATGTGGGGGATTGTTGGAACTAATTTTTTGTCAAAGCTCGAAGGCTTGATAAAATTGTGTTAGTGTGAAAAGAAATGAGTTAAGCTCATTCTAATGAAATGTTTTCATTAACCGATAAATGTTTTCTCGTGTATATATTTTGGAATGGTTGTGTCATTAATGAACAACATGAGAGAAGAAAAGACCATACGTGCGACGTTTGCATCTTGGGCCTTGTTGGGCTCGTGGACTTTTTGAGGTATCGATCGATACTCGACGGGCCGACCTAAAAAATCGTAGCCTCTAGAATATTCTGAGGAATATTCCTTTCTGTCAGGGAAAAACCCTAGCCTCTCTCCTATATATACTGGCCGATTTTCACAGGAAAAATCATCCTCGAAAACACTAAAAACACAACTCAAAAGTTCTAACAGAAGTTCTGTCAATTCCATACCGCTTAGGTAAGTTGTTATTCGAGAGTATCGTAGAATGATGGACGACAGATCTGAATCATGGTGTTGATGATTCAGTTAAACTTTGGTTGTATCCTGGGACTCATGGATCTATAAAAACCCGTCACACTACGGGAGATTCTTAGAGTTAAGGAAAGAGATTCATCTCGCCTCCTTAGATCTTGTTTATTGCTTTATCGTTT
>PKML01069459.1:48989-84663 GCA_002933935.1 Eutrema yunnanense | reverse complement strand
TTATAATCGGTTTTAAAACTGCGGTTTCAAAATCAAAAAGAAAGAGTTTCAGATTCTCATCGAATACTCTTAATGTTTAATTATTTAATAATTAAATTGATGCAACGTTGAAATCATTAAACAGTCTTTTGGTTAAAGACGTGTTAAGTTGCAATATATTGCACTTAGCTCAATATTATGTGTCCAAAAATTTGCGAATTTTGGAATAATTAATTGATGTTCAATTAAGTATTGTAGGCTGATTTAATCGAATAATTAAATCATTGGGCTAAGTAAGCAGGCCTCTTGAGATTCTTGATATGTTTTTCAAGAATACTAATACAATTCGATATTGTATTAAGTTTATTAAATTCTAGAAATTGAATTTAATTTTACCCTTTAACTTGAGAGTTGGGTATTGGTTAGTATATTAATTTGGTTTGATTCCCTTGAACAAAATCAAATTTCAATATGACTACCAACACCGATGTAATCATTGTTATACTCAGTGGCTGAAGCCAATATAGTCGAGATAGACATGTGTAATGTTATCCTCGGAGTCAATATGGTTGAGCATAACCCAAATGAGTGGTGGTATTATACCAATGTAATAGCTCATATATGCGTTAATATGGGAATGTTTTCCTCCTACCATAAATAATGATAAGAATTTAATCATAGTGCTGAAGTTGACTTCTCAAAGAAGCTCACTCTCACTGATGTAAAGCACGTGCTAGAGATGCATAAAAATCTCATTTAGGGCACAATGCTAATTAGACACGAATTCATCATCAATTGTCAAAGCTGATAAGCGTGTATTGACAAAGAATGTTGTCTATATTAAGGACGGACTGGTCCAAAATTAACGTTGAGACAGTCGGACTTAAAATCAATGTAACCAATGGTGTTGACATTAATGAGAAAGAATCATTTGCTTATGGTACAAAATCTCTTGGTAATTGATCTGAATGTTTCAGTCACATTATATTCGAATCTATGCGTAGATTGAATGAGATCCTGAAATACTAAATAAGCAAAGATGAGTGTGAGGTTTGCGTCAAACCAAACTCAGTAAAACACCACAATCGAGCGAACCTCTTGGTTTGACTCATACAAAAGGTGGTGAGAAATATTTTGTGACTTTCGTTGAGGATTGTACGAAATATAGTTATGTCTATTTGCTAAGAAGCAAATAAGAGACATTGGAAAACTCAAGGAGTTTAAACTCGAGGTTGAAAACCAACTCGAAAGAACTATCAACATAGTTTGAAGTGATAGAGGACATGAACATGGTAGTATCCATCAAACGATTGATCCCTATTCACTGGAATCTAATGGAGTCTCATAAAAAATTACCGAATTATTTGATGAACTCATTATTCCTAAAAAAATCTGGGTTAGTCCAGAAATGTGGGGGAAAGCATTGCTTACCTCAAGTTATATCCTGAACTAAATACCACACAAAGTCACTGGAAATGTTTCATGCGAACTTTGGAAAAGTAATGTGTTTTTATACAAATACATGAAAGTGTGGGGGTGCCTAGCAACCACCTAAGAAGGTGAAAAACGGACCAAAAACGGTGGATTGTATCTTCATTGCATATGCACACAATGTAGTGCTGATTACTTTCTGGTGTATAAATGAGATATACCAGACATCCAAGTAAAGGATAAGCTGTAGTACCTCACGAATTGAGGCGAGCAATTGATCTCTTGAGCTCTTACGCTTTTAGAGGTATCGATCGATACCCATGAGTATCGATCGATGCTTGACGGGCATTGGACCTTAGATCAAGCAATGGTAAAGAATTACCAAAAGCTAAAGTCGTATGCTGATTGAAATCATAGCAATATGAGATCTTGTAATCCATTAAATGGATGTAAAATCTGCCTTTCTAAACGACCATTTAGAAGAGGAGATTTACATGAAACAACCCGATGGTTATGTCACTCCTGAACAAGGAAAGAAAATAATTAGACTTGCAAAGTCTTTATACGAGCTTAAGTTAGCTCCTAAGCAATAGCTTGGAAAGTTTGACAACAAAGTGATGTCAAATAGCTTCAAAATCACTTAAGGTGATATACATCAAAAGTACTCCACATGGATACATTTTGTTATGTTTGTAAGATGACACGTTCATCATGGAAGCAAGAAGGACATAATCTAACACACTAAGAAAGTGTTTAGTGGGAGGTTTGATAGACATAAGATTAGTGGATAATCTTGTCTCAAGATCCTAGAATGTTTTGAGAACTACTCAAACAAGATTGCAATAAATCTAATTGTGATAAAGTTGTATCACAAGTGATGTATGCAAGAATTATCGGAAGTCTAACGTACTTGATGAATCGAACTAGATCCGATTTGGCGCATTCAGTAAATAAGTCGCTACATGAGTAATCCAGGTCAAACTCTGTGGAAAGCCATAACTAGAATGTTGAATTATCCAGCGTTATATGTCGTCTCGATTTACATCAAAGTCTGGGGGGTTCAAGACATTATGTTCACCTCTTGGTCTCGTAAACCTGACAGATATTATAAGTGGATAATATTTTTTCTTGGTAGTGCAGCAGTATCCTGGAAATCTTCCAAACAAGCACTCTTGGCCTAATTAACCAAGGAGTCAAAGTTTATAGCTTTAGATAAAGCTGCAGAGGAAGCATATTGGCTTCGAAACTCTCTGGAAGATACCCTGATGTGGGAGGAAAATCAGTGCCATCATTATGTGTACACTATGAGAGTTAGTGAGCTATTTCTCAGGCACTGAGTAAGTTATAAAATGGCAAATCTCGAGAATGATATAAGACCATTTAGACAACTGATCTCACAATGGCTGATAACTTAGCGGATCTGTTTCCCAAAAGTTAGCTTTGAGATCAAGTTTGTTAAATCATCAAAAAGAATGGGTTTAAAGCCTATAGAAGAAAAAAATGAAGTTTGACAGATACCCAACCTATGTGACTGGAGATCCCAAGATCTTGGTTCAAAGGGAAACAAAATTAAACTGATTCGAGTTGAGCACTGTGAGACTATGTCTCTGCCTAGTTCCTAGGATGATAAAACAGTGCTACCTGTGGATAGTAAGGATAAGCGTTGGCTTTTAATGATTGCATAGCTGTGTAGATAGTGGAGTGTGACAGGACACTTCCGAAAACAAGCTAATAAAATATCACCTTGTGAAGTGTGAAATGGGGCCGTTTCTAGGAGAATGAAGGATAAGGCTATATTCTCCAAATTCACTCACGAATACCATGAATGTTCAAGGCCAAAATGAACACAATAGAGCACAAAGTTCTACGAGAAAGTGTCTCTGTGCGATATATGTTGTATCAGTTTACATCAAAATCCGGGTGGTTCAAGACATCATGTTCACCTCCTGGCCGAGTAAACGCAACAGATATTAAAATTGTTTGGTTCAAAGCTGAAAAACGCTACCATTCAATGGCAGTTACATTTTCGTATACTCTCGAAAGTCTGTCTACGTCTAGATGAGTCTAGTCAAGTATGTCTAGTAAAGTCTAGTTTGTACAATTTTCATTTGTTTAGAGTCATTTCTATTCATGTGGGGGATTGTTGGAACTAATTTTTTATCAAAGCTCGAGGGCTTGATAAAATTGTGTTAGTGTGAAAAGAAATGAGTTAAGCTCTTTCTAATGAAATGTTTTCATTAACCGAGAAATGTTTTCTCGTGTATATATGTTGGAATGGTTGTGTCTTAAATGAACAACATGAGAGAAGAAAAGACCACTAGTGCGACGTTCGCATCTTGGGCCCTGTTGGGCTCGTGGACTTTTTGAGGTATCGATCGATACCCCTTGGTATCGATCGATACTCAACAGGCCGACTTAAAAAATCGCAGCCGCCAGAATATTCTGGAAATCTTCCATATCTGTGGGGGGAAAACCCTAGCCTCTCTCCTATATATACAACACGATTTTCACCTAAAAAATCATCCTCTGATACACAATAAACACATTCTAAAAGTTCTAGCAATAGTTTCTTCAATTCCCTTCTGTCTAGAGAGTAAGTTTCTATTCGAGAGTATCGTAGTTTAATGTTCGATAGATCTGATATCAAGTGTAGATGATACAGATTACTTTGGTTGTATCATGGGACTCATGGATCTATTAAAACCCGTCGCACTACGGAAGATTCTTAGAGTTAAGGAAAGAGATTCATCTCGCCTCCTTAGATTTATTATTGCTTTATCGTTTATGAATCGTCTGTTCCTTAACTGTTTATTTATATATTATCGTGATTAAATCTCTCATGTCTATTGTGCTAAATTTTGGTTCTACAATGAACGGAGTCCGTAATTCTAAAATAAGAACTCGAAACAGTAATCATAACCAAGAAACACCGACCTCTAATCACCGACCATATTACAATTCGTTTAGATTACCACTAGGAAGATTTGCAAATATCAATTAAAATTAAAACACTAATAATCTAGAAGAAATGTTATGGGAAAGATTTGCAAATAAGTAACTACTCCAAAAAGGAAAAAAAAGTTATGGGGAAGGATTTGCAAATATCTTGAAAATACAGGAGCTTTGTTGAACGTTTCTCTTCTTTCTCTTTTATAATCTGGATCCGGAACGAGGAGCCCCCACCGCCGCCACCACAAACGTGCCAAGCCTCACCGCCGTCGAATCAGGGTTTGCCTTCAATATTCTCCAGATTTAACTAAATGTTTAACTTGGTTATTATATAATTGAAAAGCCTAGTTTATTATTATTTTTTTTTTTTGAATGTCTTTCGGGCTCTGGGAGTAATCCCAAGTCCAAACAGGCCCAGACTAATTTCCTGGGTGGGAGTGATACAGCCCAGTTATAAAGTCCCACTTGACCAAATGCTTGTCCTGGTAATTTCGTTCCCGCGGGGAATCGATCACTGGCCTAAACCAACAGGGTTGACACTCACCGCAGGAAGGAAACCACCCGACCACCAACAACTTGATTATATTATTTTATTGTTTGACTGTTTAATTCAATAGTTTGCTAAGTGGAATCAATCACATTGTCAACTTATCTCACGTTTAATTAAATTGATTATAGCGATTAGTTATTCGTCAAAATTGTATGTGTCACTTACATTAGTTAGTTGTTAAAATTGATCAATAAATTGGACGTTTAACTCGTTAAATGCTTGGTTCGCCCTAAAAAAATTTTCTCTCTGGCACGAGAACCAAGGCGCCTCCTTCAAATTTCTTCACCGATCTGCGTTCAACCTTCTCCTCCTCCGACCGGTGCTTCACGTCGCGGCTCTAGCTCCTTCTTCAAGCTCTTCGTCACCGCCTCCTCGGTGACCGGCGCTCCTCGCCGTCGCCGGGGGAGGCTTCACCACCGCTACTTCACCGTCTCCGTCGTTGTTTCTTCTTCCCTCTTGGCCGCTAGCTTCGTTGTTTTTTGTTTTCAAAGGTTTTGTTGGTGAGTTGGTTTTCCGTTCCGAAAGCTGTGGTGCCGCACCAGCGTCTTTTCCCTGCTTGGGTCGAGAGTCCGTGGTTCGGGATGCGTTGCTGGTCTGGCCTCTGGTCCTGTTCAGCTCGAGGAAGGCTGGCCAGGGTTTCGACGCCGCTGCTTCTCCTCCTCTCTTCCATGGAGTTTCAGACTCTGTCTTTGAAAGTCAGTTGGTCGGCTCCGGCAAATCAATTTGAGCCTCTCCTTTACCGTCACGTTCCGGTCTCTCCGGCGTCGTTGCCTCTTACTCGTTCGACGGCGTCTCGCTTCTCAGCCTCCTCGGCGCCATATCCGTCTCGCCTCCGGCGTTTCACGGCAAGTCAGTCGGTTAGGATGTTCGATTGTGGTGCTCAACGGTACTTGGCAAGCTTCTCAAGCCCTCTCTCAGTTAGATGCTTGAGGACGACATCTCCTGTAGAGATCGGTTTAGTTATTTCCTGCTCCGGTGAATTGCCGTCGTTACTTCTCCTCGATGACTTTGTTCATTGGGTATGCCCATGCACTGTTTCCCCGTACTCTCTCGTCCTCCCCGGCGATGAGAGAAAACTTCTCTGGTCTGAAGATATAAGCTTCTCTTCCGCCGGATACGGTATTCGCGCTGAAGTTCTTAGGATGCTCCCTTCCGGTGTTTCTCCGGTTAAAGAAACTTTAGGCTTTCTCATCCGAGCCAATGTATTCTTCGTGGAGGGAAACTCCAAATCCAATCAAGTAGGATTTATGTTATTTGAGGTAATGTGTTTAAGGCCATCACTTTATTCCCTTCGGAAGAAATCGGTTTCACTATACTCCGGCGTTGCGTGCTTCAAACCTCCGACCATCCAGCTCGCTCAGCGGCCGCTGCCCCTTTCAAACTTTCGATTCAGCCATCGTAAAAAGCTGGTTCCTCCACATGTCTCCGCCGTTCCTTCACTCATTCGATTAAGCCATCGTAAAAAGCTTCCGTCTCCTCTGCCATCTTTCCTCTCTTTAAGAGGTACTTCCCTCTCGTGCCTTGTGCCGAGAAACCCTATGAACGTCTTTACCGAGTTGTTTTCTTACGTAACGGTCTGCACGGGACCTGAAGAGACATACGATTTCGTTTCTACGAATATCGGAGGTAGAAGTTCACCCTTAAAGTCATTTGAGTATTCTCTCGTGACGAATTGCAAACTCTCCGGTTTTGCCGTGAAGTTACTGACGCATTTGAACTTGGTTTCAAATCCGCTGTCCATCTTTCATGATGATGATCTATCTGCTTCTTGTTATTTCGTTTTGAATTTGTGTTGTAATGATCTAAGAGGATGCTTAATTCCCTCTCTTTGTTTTTCTGAAGTTTAATCTAATGAAGAAAGTGTTGAACAAAAAAAAAAAAAAAAAAAAATTGGACGTTTAATAGCTTCAAACATAAGTGCAGTGCATAACCATTAATAAAAGAAGAATTTACATAATTTGAAATTATGATACTTCAATCCTGTGACTTTATAATTGAGATAGGTCCTTCACAACAAATAAATGAATGTCAGTACAAAACATGAAATTGGGTTGGATACTTTATCGTGAATCCATGCAAAAATGGTCCTAAATGGGCTTTAAGCAAAAAAAAAAAAAAAAGGTGGTCCTAACAAGAAGCCACGTGTCATGTGTTCGTTACAACTGCTTTTTTGGTTCAGTTTTTTTTTCAACACTACTGTATTAGAATAAAATCTAACCACCTTTTTTTATATTTAATATGTCGTTAAATCTAATAAAAATAAGAATGATAAATTGACGAGTACACGAATGGAATAAAGGGAATATCCCCAAGGCAAAATTATATTTAATTTCCTCCCTAGCAAACTTTCAACTTAACTTTTTTGAGTGCTAAAAATATATTCTCAATAAATTCTGGATTTCATTTTTTGTGTGGGAAGAACTAAGAAAAGAAAAGTGATTTTTTGTGTGTGAATAATATTATGAACTAAACTAATATGAAGGTTTTTATGTTTGCACACAAAATGTATACTCTTTTTAATAGTATAGATAACATATGTGGCGTTGCATTATCTGAAATTTAACGTTTTTCTGTTTTGGTTTCAAAGAACAGTAGGGATGCGTTAGATTTTTGTTTGTTTTTGTTTTCAATTAATTTAGATAATTCCTTTGATTTAAAGATCAATATACTTGGATGATATCATATTCTCTTAGATCGCGGTATTATTAGAGTATTGCTTTTCTTTTATTGATCTCTTTATTTTTTTAAAAAAAACTAAAACTTAAATCATTTAAAGTTCTACTTTGAAAAGACAAAAATATATATATTTGCTGTTAAAGCATGTACTATAAAATGGATGAGTATAAATGGTTGATTACTAATGATCTTAATTAACGGCGCAGGAATCAATTTGTTTATTAAAGTTAAGTTCCAAAGAATCACAACGGAGTAAATGAAGTCATGGGTACATCTACATGTGATTTTTATTGGTTGCAATATACTAACGATAATGATTTGATTAATGAAAACAAAACCAAATTAGTAAATTAAGATTCCTTAACATGGAAACCGACCAAAGCCGTTGGTTACTTGATTCAGTTGCTATAAATAGAGAGGATGGTTTCGAGTGCTTCCTCTGAAAAAACGACCATTCTCTCTCTCTCTTACTTATTTCTTCTTCTTCTCACGTCCATAACGTTAATACGGTGCCGTTTGATATGGATAAGCATCTCAGGACGAAGCAACCCAAGACTGACCCAAGTGTTGCTGCTTCTTCTTCGTCTGAAGGTAAGCTGAAACATGTAAACATGAAACAGTTTTATATATTGAGAAATGTGAATTTTTGGTGATGACGTGGAACAGAAGTGAGTAGTCTTGAGTGGGAAGCTGTGAACATGAATCAAGAAGAAGAAGATTTGGTCTGTAGAATGCATAAGCTTGTCGGCGATAGGTTTGATTCTATTTAATTTAACTAATTAATAGTTACTTATTACCGATTACAATTTCGACGTTGTTTTGGAGCACAATAAAAGTTTAATTTGTGTTTTTTTTTCCTATATCTGATGAAAGGTGGGAACTGATAGCTGGGAGGATCCCAGGCAGAACGGCAGAAGAAGTTGAGAGGTTTTGGGTAATGAAGAATTAGGGGTGGGCATTTTGGTTTAATTTTGGTTTTGGTTTGGTTCGATTCGGTTAAATTGGGTTTAATAAAAATTCTACTGAGCTCAACCGAAATTAGTTTGGTTCGATTTGTGTTCGGTTTGGTTTCTATTCGATTCGGTTTGGTTTTAATTTGGTTTAGTTTTAGTTCAGTTTAAAGACAAATCAGAAGTAAATTCAATAATCCAAACCAAACATCTAAAAACAGTGAAAAATAAACTAAAAACTCAATTGTATCAAAACCAAACTTAACTATATATAGAATAAAAAGAAAATAAAACATAGCACTGATCACAATATATTCTTTTTGATGTCATCACTCATCAAAATCAAACATGAGATTTAGAATTACACATTTGAGTATTAATTAATAATAGTTAAAATAAACAATTAAATATTATAATAAACACATTGGTTTATCGGTTCAATTTGGTTTTAAACCGAACCGAACTATTCATATTGAAAAGAAATAGAACCAAATAGTTGGATAGTAACTCTGGTTTAGTTTGGATCGGTTTAAATTCAGTTTGATTCGGTTTAAATGGCCACCCTATGAAGAATAATTGAATATCTCTGAAGTTTCACTGATTATTTTAATTTACCATATAAGAAAATTTCATAAGATAATTAACAATGAGAAATACCTTCAAATAGCACAAAATTTATTTTTTGTTCCAAAACTAGCACCATAAATTTAAAATACCAAAAATAGCACAACTAATTATTTTAAAATACTTATTTACCAAAAATAAATTTAAAATAGAATTAAACATTATGTTTAGGTTCACTATTTCCAATTTAGGGTTTAGTTTTTTCCCATTAGGAAATGATTATAAGTCATTTTTATATTAAATTTATACTAATATTATCAAAATTGGTGTTATATTTGTGATTTTCACCATTTGGTGCTAAATTTGTGAATTTTTAGTTTTTTTGTGCTATTTTGTAGAATCGCCCATTAACGATCTCTAGAATCATTTATTATGGACTAAGACTATTTGGGCCTTCCAAGATAAGAAAAGAACATACACTTCTTCTAACAAATAAGGCCGAGCGTAATGCGTAGGCCCAAATTAAACATTTACTATTATTATTTTATTAATTTTTCTCAAGATAAAGTTGATACACACCTCTTCATATTTGTTGTATCAACTTTATCTTGAGAAAAATTAATAAAATAATAATAGTATGACTATTCATTCTAGAAGGAAAGTTGTAGAAATGCGTATTTCCACCACTGCTTAAAAACGCTTGACACGTTGAAAATAGCTAATATAACCTACTTCAAAACAAAAGTGGACGTCGTTTTACAAGTCATAAAACGACATATTGTCTTCAGGTCCCACTCATGGTTTATTTCACCTACTCCACACACACACACATATTTTCTTCTTCCTCCATTTCTGAGTTTTTATCTCTTGAGAGTTTCATCAGTTACCAAGCAAACAAATGGTTGAAATCAATAGTTGACTGTTCAGTGATGACTGACGAGATTTAAACAAGTGTTTAGAATTGAAACTAACGGTTATTTGTAAGGCCATAAAAAACTATTTATATAAATTAATATTTTAGTATTACAAAAATTTCCATTCTGACCATTTGTCACAAATCATGAGTACCATAGCGTGACAAAATTCTAAATCATCATTTAACCATCCACTTCAAATTTCAACCATAACGTCTATTGGACCATATTTGGGTTCTCACTAAATTGTTAATGTTAGATGTAAAATAACCTAATACTTGAATTTTATCATTGTATATAAGACAATGCATTTGTATTATATTGAATAAAAAATCATTTTATCTTTAAAGTTTTTTGATATAGTATCAAAGCATTAAACTTAATCTAGGTTTTCTGGTTCTCTAACCTCATTTTTCTTCTTCTTTTTGACCAGCATGTGCACCCATTAAACTCACAAAGTTTCATAACCATTTTTTTATTATTATTTTTTATATTTTTTTATTAGTTGAGATTTATTATGATACTTGTAGTAAATTTGTTTCCAGCAGTGATACCGGTATCGGTATCATTTTTTCTTTGTTTTCTCTCTTCCCCCTATCTGATAATTACACGGAGCCAATAACATCCTGCCACGTACACAATGAAACCGTATCATTTAACTCATTAGAGTGATACTGTTCAGACCAAGTTTCATTTCCAAATCCATTTTAAAATTATTTTTGGGTCTATGAAACCCAGCAAAAATCATTGCTGGACATGCTCTAAGTTTCTCGATTATTCTATCGAAAACTCTTCTTCAATGTCGAAAAAAAACATGAATCTGCGATATCCTCAAAACTCATATCTCGTGTTGAGACAACACGAAGAACGATATCACCGTATGATTTAACCTCCGGTAATAATCTTAGAACACTCATCTCAAGACCTCTTATGCGCAGATCTAACTACAAAGAATGGTCCGCCAGCCTCAAACTAGCCTTGAAAGCGAGGAAGAAGTTCGGCTTCGTTGACGGCTTGATTCCGACGCCAAACGACGATGACGAAGACTATGAGGATTGGTGTGTAACACATTGGTGATATCTTGGATCAAACTCACTATCAATGAATCGTTGTGCTCATCTCTCTCACATTGCGACGATGTTGCTAGTCCTTGGACTCAAATTCAAAAACGGTTCACCTTGAAGAATTGACAACAACGAGTGCAAAGACTCAAAACGGAATTGGCGACTTGTAAACAACAAAGAACAGCAATGGAAACTTACTTTGAAAAATTTACTAAACTATGGACGAGTTTGGCCGACTACTAACAAGCCAAAACATTAGAAGAAATTCACCGAGAACGTGAAGTATAATATATTAAAAGACAACCTCTACTACAAATTCAACCAAATGGATAACGACAAAGTTTAAATCTTAAAAGATATATATATTCTTAGATATTATTAACTGCACCATCTTCTTCTAAGGGGATCTTCGTTGCATCATGCATCTAAAGCTTAGTAATTACCAATAAATCAAAAGCCAAAATCATTTACAAATAAAGTTGATGACACAAAAGCAACAAAGAAAAGTATAATTAACATTCATACACAAACACAATTACACATACCACACCGTTTGATTATACAAATCATCATATTAACTAAATGCCATTTTGCTCTAGCTCTCTTTGGTGGGCTTTCCACTTTAACGACACAAGACTATGTGTCTTTGTAGAAGACCCATCATCACTCAACAGTCAATACCCTACCAGCTCTTTCCTTCATTTCCTTAATATTATTCCTCACAATTTTTCTTTCTTCACCTTCCATTAGTCCCTTAACCACTCTAACTACCTCTTCTCTTCTCAACAAAAGACTATATGTGGCTATACGAATTAAAATACGAAGTATCAACAAAACAAATTCAAACACTTAGTTAACAATTTCAAAAACCAAAATCATTTACAAATAAAAGTTGACACAAAGCAACAAATAGAAGTATAGCATTCATACACCAACACAATTGCACATTCCCACCATTAGTTATACGGATCATAAATATTTAATGTTTGCCATTTATCTCTAACTCCCTTTTGTGGGCTTTCCACTTTAAGACCACAAGACTAAGTGCTTTATCATCCTTGAGCACCTTACTAGCTCCTTCCTTCATTTCCTTCATCTTATTCCTCACACCTTTACCTTCTTCACCTTCCATCAATCCTTTGACCACTCTAGCAACCTCTTCTTTTCCAACTATCCCATCGTCCCCTGCATGCACCCTAAGCGCCACATGGATATCTTCAGTCAACAAAACCGCATTCATCTTCTGCTCAGCGTACAGTGGCCACGCTATGAGTGGAACACCGCTTACTATACTTTCTAGAGCTGAGTTCCATCCACAATGTGTCAAAAACCCTCCAGTGGATGGATGTGCTAGGATTTGAGCTTGTGGAGCCCATGAAGGGATCACAAAACCTCTGCCTTTGGTACGCTCTAAGAACCCGGGTGGTAAAAAGGTTAATGGATCGGTTTTGCTATGCGAATCGAAATACGAAGCATTAGCGATCCCACTCGGACTCCGTATGACCCAAAGAAACCGTTGCTCGCTGTCCGCAAGACCAAGAGCAAGCTCATTGAACTGCTCACATGTGAGTGTACCGCCACTACCGAATGACACATACAAAACCGAACCGATCGGTTGGTTATCCAACCATTTTAAACATTCGGACTCTTCTTCAATCCCGTTACTCTCTTGCTTACCAATGTTAACCAACGGTCCGACCGGATAAACATGTGGTTTATGAAGACCAGGTTCTTGCAAGGCCTTTATAGCATTTGGCTCCAACTCGAAGAAGGTATTCACAAGAATCCCTTCGGCTTCTTTGTACCTCTTGGTGTTGTGGAGAAGCCATTTGTATGCGTCATTTTTCCGGTCTTGAGCCGGGTCAAGGAAATCTTTCCCGGAAAGCGGTACACATCCAGGGAGCTTAACCGGTTCGGTTAATTCCCTGAACTCACACGACACCGTTTCGTCAAGTTTAGGCAAATGGAGAAAAAGCGACAAAACGTTGGCCGTTGATGGGAAGAAAATATACGGCAACACGTTGAACTCGACGGCGACGTCGAAACCGTCCGTACCGAAAAGATCAACGACGAGAGCCGTCGGTAAACGACCTTCCGCCGCGAACGTGTCGAAGATTCGTCGGAGCTCCGGGTTCGAACGACTCACGGTGAGTGAGATCCGAGTTTCGATGCGAGCTGTCTGAGGGATATCGGTGAGATCGGCGGGAGGGAGAAAGACGGAGGATATTGAAGAAGGGAGAGATTCGAGGACGGTTCTCTGAGATTTTGACGGTGGACCTTCGCCGACGACGACAAAGGTTACGGTAAAGCCGTGGCGGTGGACGAGTTGTTTAGCGAACAGGACGAGTGGGATGAGGTGACCCATTCCCGGACTCGGAATGATGGCAACGTGAGGCGCTTTTGGTTCCTCCATTGATGCAAAAGCTTCAAGAATATATTTTTTCTTTTTAGCTAGTTTTGTGATTGCTCAACTTTTCTCTCTCTTTTTTTTTTGTTGTAATTTATGAGGTATTGAGTAATGGCTTTATATAGAGAGTTCGTGTGTGTATTCTATTTATTTATTTATTTTTAGCGTTTGTAGAATGTTCGTTATTGTGACCTAATATTGTAATTGTGATTTACGGAAAAAGAGAATCCACAAATTGTGATTTTATATATATAATTTTTTTTGTTCATCCATGTATGATGTATGTATATATACAGAACCAAAAAAAACTCTTTAATTGTGGAAATGTTCATAATTTTGGTGATATATCAAAAATGGGATTGATTTTATACGTGACTCATAATGATATCATATTATCTGTTCAATTATTGGAGAGGGGGTTGGGAAATTGTTGAAAATCAGTGAGGACCAGCCTTTTGTGATTGTGGGTCAAAATACGTGTGCGTGTGAAATGTCTCCAGCGCACGTGCGAATGTGATGACATGCAAACGTAATGCTTCTGCAATGATTTTTTTTTTTCCCCACAGAGAATGGTTTTGTTTGTTTTGTTTTTTTTTTTTTTTTTTTTTATCACCTAGACTGTCTGGTCGACATTCGATTGGAGAGATGGGGACTGATTATCACATACCAAACCAGTAAGACTTCGCGTCTTCCAACTATTGCCTAGAGTGAGTTGGCCCTACTCACAAAACTTTCTCACGACTTTTCAACTGGGCCGAAGCTCAGTACCACTTTCCACACATAGTCATGATAAATTTTTCGAACACCAGCGCAGAGGGGAAATCGAACCCAGGTTCTCCGTTAAGGGAACAATCTTACATCCCCACTACCACTCGACCACGTCTATGTGAGCTTGTTTTTTCTCTCTCTCGTTATTTTTTTTGTTGTTCTCCTGTTTGCCAAAAATTTATTCTATTCGAACTTAAAATGAATATTTTGGGACATCATGGCGACGATAAAAAGGCATATAATCATTCAGCGATAGATTAGACTTTAGCATTTGTTTGAGTGAAAAAGGTAAAAGTAGGAATTATCTCAAAGCCCATAATTATTGTAATGATTTTTACTAAATGGAATATGTCCCGCCAAACCATAACCAACAAAAAAGCCTATAAATCATTATTTGTGGACGATGATACTTCGACTTGTGCATCAACAATTTATAGTGAATAGCATTGCTATTTGCCAAGTTAATTATAGCCACACAAAGAAGAGTGATAAGTGTTTGGAATCTATAACAATTACTTCTTCTATCATTTATAAGAAAGAAATAAATAAATGTTGATGTTAGTTTGAACGAGTATAGGTAGCACTAACTCAAAACAACCAGTCTTATAAAGCTGTCGCATCAATACAACTTTTAAACAGATATGTTATTTTAATTTCTTACATAAATAAATATAAAATTTTATTCTATTTATTTATTTATTTAACAACCGAGTTATATATAATAATTATATAAATAATACAGTTGTCATAACCAGTATTAAAAAACCGAATAAAAATATAATTGAATTATGCATTGTTTGTTAGTTATCTATCTGCCAAAAGATGCTGAAACTACCGAATGTTTTGTCGTATGGCATATGTCATTCGTGACGACTGACCACGAACGATCATACTAGTAGTACTAGCTATCTAAGAACGGCAAGACATCGTCGGCTGACGTAGTAGAACGGCACGTTGTTTTCATTTCTATCCATTCATTACCTTATAATACAAAACGGCATCGTCTTAGTTTCTTTGCCCTTTGGAAGGCCCAATAGCTTGGCTTTAAAAGCCATTTTCTCTAGGTTTGTATTGCTAACCCTTTATAGACTCTTTAAAAGCCATTTTCTCTAGAAAGGCCCAATAGATGTAAATCTTTAGATAATAATAGCCTTCCACAGAGGAAAACGCCGTCGTATAAAACGAAAATTCATATTACAACATCGCGATCTCACACCGTTTATTATTCAAGAAACCATTACAAAATTTAAAATATACAAGTAGCATACGATGGTATGAACAAGTGGGAAAATGAATGGCTATAAACCGGAACTAACTACAAACAGCATCGTGGTACATTTACCGGTCCAATCGTATTTGATCCCTTCAAATATAGCGTTCCCGGTTAAGTATTGTTTCCACCATAACATCATTCCATGAATCAATTGGACCGGGTAAGCACCAATGCAGACAATCGTTCTGAACACTACTTTTGTCCTTAACTCCAGCAAAAGGATTCGGATGCCGGTACGGTCCGGGATGCCCGTCTGGGCGGAGAAGAGACATCGCAGTCGTGTCTAATAGTCTCAAGTTGGAACCTAAACCGAAACCTTTCCCGAACTTGTGGAACACATCAAGTTCGACATCACGCATCACATCGTCAACGGTTTTCAATTTGGCCTCGCCTTCTTGAAACGGTATCGTTCTGTTGCAATACCCACCAGTGTTCCACTCTCCGTTTTCGAAATGGTCAGGTGTTGTGGTTCGGAACAGAACCAGCGGGTTGTGGTTTGAGTTTAGGACGAAGTCACGGAGAAGGTTTAGGGTTTTGCGGTAGGAGTAATCGTAGCCGAGATCGGTTAGGTTGTTTCTACCTTGGCAGTAATGGCAGCCTGTGATTGCGTTGTTTTCATGGAAAACTGTTGCTTTGAGGAACCATTTGCCTCCGGAGATGACAACATAATCGAAGTTCGAGTATTGGTCGGTCCATTTGTGGTCGAGCTGGTCGAGGTACAGCTGGATATCGGAGCTGTCAGAAGTTTCGGATTTGACAAGGAAAGGGGACCAAACGACTGAGAGTGTGAAGTTGTGAGAAGGGAATCTCCATGTCTTGGATCTGAATTCTTTATCGTGATAGATTTCCACCGCTTCTTCTACCTGCGCCGAGTTCAAAGAAGTCATCGGTTATCTTGCAGTGTAAGCAAACTTTCATTGACAGTTTTCAAAACAAACCTGCGAGAGAATGCAGAGGAGAGACTGGACATGGTTACGAGAGATGGAATCGCCGATGAAAGCCCACCATTTGTTCTTGACTGTGTAGAGAAACTGAGAAGGAGTGAACCTAGGGAGATCACAGCCACGAGGTTTCCATCTCCAGAAGAGATAATTCACATCAGGCCGTCCATTCTTCAGGCAGTTCTGAAAATCTTGAATGTGATGGCAAGAGAGATTGGTGTACAGAGGACCTGATGGATCCGGTATCCACTCTCCACTGAACAGATCACACTTTCTTGATGAATCTGCAACAAAAATGACATACACCCAAGAAACACACTAAGACTCAACAATTCTTCTCCAAAGCCAATTCGAAATCGAAAAAAAAAAAGAAATACCGTTTCCGGAAGCAGATTCGGGGGAAATCGGAGAGACGGCGAAACTGGAGATGATGAAATAGTAAGCGAAAGCGATTAGAAAGAAGTAAAGGAAGAATTTAACGAAGGTTCGATGGGTTTGATGAGTGGAGGTGGAAGGAAGAGAAGCGTCTAGGGTTTCCTCATCGCTCGAGCCTTTTGGGCTGTTAGGCAATAATATCAACGTTAATTGTTGTTCCATTGAAGAAGATAAACTGTTAATTTTTGTTGCGATGAGTTTGTCAAGGTATTGAATGGTTTTATACTCAGCCTCGAGCCTCGAGAGATGATTAGGTTGTGGAGATGAAAACCGGTACAGGAAGGATCTTTGTGGTCAAGACGAAGGAGATAAATTTTTTTTTTTTTTTTTTTTTCTTGCAAATTATTAAATTCTTACCATATAATATATTACTACACGTCATACACCCCTATAAATTTTACAAAATAGTGTAATATATTACTCTGTTTTGATATTTTCTACTCCAAAAATAATATTTTAAATATATTCTTCTTTTTCTATTTTATTATTCATTGCTAATAATGCACTTTATCTATAAAATTTACAAATTGATAATTATTTTTTTCATTTCAAAACTTTCATAAATTATGATATTATTTAAATTTAATCATTACAATATAAAAAAAACACATTACATCACATAAAAAAAAGTGTTGACAAAAAAAATAATAATAATAACAAAACAAAATCAAGTAGATTTTAATTTAGTCATCACCATTTACCAGAACACTAATTATACGAGTGAGTTGGAAGTTATTCTATACTCCCCAAATACAAACGATTGCCCCCAACATTTTCCAGAACACTAGTTACAAGTTGATACATATGAATTTCACTATATTATAGGTTTGGTAAATGTTAGGGCAATCATTGTGTACGAATGAATTATAATTGATTCCATAATGGGGAGTGTGGTAGGAAAATTCTATGTATCTTGACGTTAGAAAAACTAATTTTATCATTCTCGAGATAATAAATATCGGAATATAAAATATGAAAGGAAAAAAAAAGAAAAGGATCTTTAATATCATTCAAACTTTGAAGGCTTATTTTATATATAAAAAAAATTCAACTCCAAAATGGAGTCAAAAATAAGATTCTTTCATATTTGAAGGAAAAAATAACATTTTTCTATTTAAGAGTTGAAAATGGAGTGATGTTGAAATTGATTTTATTCCAAAATAGAGTTTGGAATCATATTTGGAGTTGCACTAATCTTATCGTTCTATTTCAAGATCCTAATAAACTCAATATTGATCCAAAGATTAATTATTGTTGTTGTTGATCATTTGGCAAAATCTGCCTTTGTGTCTTCGACCTCCTTATCTGTTGTTGGAGATTAAAAGTATATAAAATGACTATTTGCCACACAAAAAAATGGTTAGAAAAGATGACAAAATAAATAGTTAGAAGAGATTCGAGAGAGAAGATATAAACAATAATTTTTTAGATTCTAAATGGTATCCTTGTCCTTGTGTTTATTTATTCAAATTTTTGGAACAAGTAATTTTTTTGTTTATGTGAAGCACATGCATTGCTTTTGGTCCTCACGCATTTGATCTCATCTTTGATTTTATCCATTGCCCTTCGTTACAACAATCTCAACCTTTTCATGAAACTTGGAACTTAGCCAGCAACACTACATTTTGATATCTTGCTGTTTTCAATGTTTTATTTTTGTTTTTTCTTTTTTTCTAACTTGTAAATATCATATAAAGTTTGGGTATTACAAAAGCAAAGAAAGTAAAAAAAACAAGGTAACAGATTGTGTAGTTAGCTTGAATAATTGTTTTAGTTTTTTATATTTAGAGAATCATAAATATTGATTATTTAAAATATTTTTAGTAAATTTAACAACGGTAGCTTCGATTTTTGATACCTTTGGACAGTAGCTCAGTTTATTCTCCCCTATTTTTCTCATGCTCGACACTAGTTAGTTGCTATTTTGTTGTTTCTCTATTTTTGTAAGAAATATAAAACAAGAAAAATAAACGAACGGACCTCGAGGCCCGTTTAAAACATATTCTCATGTCTCATTCAATATTGGGCCCATGGGTTTACAATCTGTTGTCATATAGGACCCATTTCAGAAACGTGCAAAACTAGTCCTTGTTTTTCCCCTTGTTTTTACATCACTCAAAACTAGTCTATAAGCCTACGAGGGAGTGTATAGAATTTAGCACACACTATAAATTTTGTTTTAATTTGGTGTGTTTGTTATGATTTCTAAAACGTAAAAAAACAAAAAAAATTTAGTGAAAGAAAGAGTTATAAAATTATAAATAAATAAAGATTTTTTTTTGTTTGTCAACCAAATATGTTTTCATTACATAAAAAGATTATTATCGACATAAAATCCAATCCATTATTAAGCTATTGTAATATGGTCAAAAGTCACAACCCGGTTTGGTCTGTTTGGAACCGAAAAAATGAATCATTACAAATTTTATACCAACATAACTTGGCTCGTTTATAGTCATAACACCCCAACCGAACAACCCATCATGGGTTCGATCCTGCTAATGGAGTTAAAGATAGGGTCTATGTCTACTAACAAGACAACGAAATAGAAATACATACATTTTTCCGAAAGAAAACAAAAACACATCTCAAGATTGAAACTAGAGGCAAAATCATAATCATTTTAGAACAAGTAAAAATATTAGACTATTTCGATGATTACCGTTTTGCTATTTTGTGGGCTTTCCATTTTAAAATCACAAGACTAGCTCACTAAATGCCTTTGTAAAGGACCCATTATCAATCTTTTACCTTATACACATTCCATTAATCCCTTCACCACTCAAGCTACTTCTTCTCTTCTCACCACCCCATCGTCTCCTGCGCGTGCTCTTAGCGCCATATGGATATCTTCGGCCAACAAAATGCTATCTCTAAACCATATATATCTCCCACATTTTCGATTGATAAATATAAAATATTAACTTGATAGCTACTATATACTATAAAATAAATTATAAATCATTGTATCTAGAAAACTAATTTGAATTGCAATTATGAATGTAAGAAACGATGGATAAATTCCTCAAAATAAGAAATTGAAAATGTAAACAAAGTTAACATTTCATATCTTTTAAAATTCCATGATTTTTTATTCCCGAATATCTTTTTTTTTTCAAATTCTTCTCTCCATCATCCTTAAACAATTTGTAAAGATTGTGCTTTCTCTCAATTGGCTATGGTGTGACAATCTTCCCTCTCAGCTTTTTCTTTATGATGGGTTCGTTTTTTTCAACTCTATGAGTTTTCACTCCAATTTTAAAAGCTTTTTCTTCAAAAATAATTATTATGAGAATTATTCATGCATAATGCGGACATTCACCTAATAACTAGTAAAATAATCATATTTTCTCTCGAGAGACAATCTAGTTTCATTTTATGGACTTAAACAAATTTTACGATGTTAGTTCTCTAAGCCTTTTTCAACCTTAAATGAGTTCGGATTTTCACAATCTTATTCAGATTATTCTTTGTCATTGTGTTCCTTCAAAGCCTCGTTCACTTTGCTAACTAGTTCCGCATCTCTCGCAGTTGTTGATGGCATATTCTCAATATCCCATAACATTTTGACATGAATATCTGTGAATTGAATTTGAGGAGAAATGTAAATATATACAAGAGAGATAAATAGAGAGAGAGAATGATCAGTATTTTTTTTAGAGGAAGCACACAAACCATCCTCTCTATTTATAACAATTGAATCAAGTAATCCTAAAACAATCGGGTAAATACAAGAGAGAGAGAGAGAGATTTTGTGACATCCCAATAATCAAAATTAGGGCATATTTATTTGATTAAAACCTTAAGGCCTTAACCCTAAAACTTGTTGCCAAAGAAACCATAACCCTAACTTTCCTAACTCTATGAGTTTTCACTCCAATTTCAAAAGCTTTTTCTTCAAAAATAATTATTATCCGTGCGTAGCGCGGGCACTCACCTAGTAACTAGTAAAATTAATAATCATATTTTCACTTAAGAGACAATCTAGTTTCACCAAAAATGCTAAAAAGTAAATTGTCACTACAAAAAAAGGTGTGGATAACATCAATTAAAATGTATCAGTTCAATAATTGATACTAATTAGAATTATTTATTAACAAGTGATACATTTTTTGTAATTTAACATCAATTAGTATAATTGATGTTTTTATTGGTTTATTTGACATCATTTAAGTAAAATTGATGCTAATTATCTTAAATTGTATCACTTAACAAAAATCGATACAAAACAAAAATTCACATCAGTTAAATAAATGATGCATATACTGATTATTTTTAGCATCAATTATATAAAGCGATACAAATTTTGTATTAATTAAAAAGTGAAACTAACAAAAATCTGATTAAATAATTAATATATTTTATTTAATGTCTTCAAAACCTGTTTGTCCCACATCGGAAACAAAAATCAGAAAGGATAAAATACTCCTCTATAAAAAAAACTCATCATTCAAAAATAAGTTTAATATGTACTTAAATCAAATTGATGTCATTCGACACTCAATTATTCTTGGTACATTTATAAAAAAAACGATCTTTCAAAACTAATATTTTAATATCAATTATTTACAAATGATACAATTAAAATATCAATTATTAAAATTGATAAAAAATATGTAACATCGTTTTTGTTATAAACGTAACAAATTTTAACATTATTTCGAATAATTGAAGTAAAATTAACCACTTATATATTTTAGAAAATATTATTCTACCAGATATTTGATTGGATAGATAATATTAGTCTAATAATTGGTTTTTATCACACTTTTCATTTTAGCATCAGTTTTTGACAAATGATATAGTTATTTGTATTATTACATCAATTGTCATAAACGAAACAAATATTAACATCATTTATTTTGATTGAGGTAAATGTTAACATCATTTATTACAAGCGATACAAATTAACGTCAATTACTATAAATGATGAAAGTAGTTACATCAATCCTTAAAAGTGATGCAAAACATTAGAGTCACCACTTCCAGAGTCAATTTTATAAATGATGGAAACGAATTTGCATCAATAAAAAAATGATATAAACAAATATAATAAATGATACAACACACTTTATTTGTTGTAGTGTGTCTTTTGCAATTTTTTTTGTAGTAGTGGAGCCATAATGCGGAGAATAGTGGTCCAGAATTCAAAATCACCATAAAGAGATCTCATCTCAATTTTCTGGTAAGATTAAAACCAAAGACACAACAATATAGTATCCACATAGTCTTATATGTGAATTTATGATTTTTCAGACAATCCCAAAAGATTTTGCGGAGGATCATATGCCGAATGAGTTCGAGATATTCACGATTCATCAGAACAATACGAAACAGTCATGGGAGGTGACTTTCTCGGTGATTGAGAAGTCGGCAAACTTCACAGCGGGATGGATAGCATTGGCACGATAACTCCCTTTATTGATTGATAAAAAAATATACATTCAAACTCATCAAACCGAGAGAGTTTCTCCTTGCTGTCAAAAGAAGAAAAAAAACCAGAAAGGAGATCACTCCATGATTGGTTGGTGAATGAAATGTTAAGTGTGTTGCTTTCTTCTATCCATAAAGAAAATTTGATCTCTCTAGCTAATGCGTTGTTTTCTGTGTGTTTCCTATTAAAAACACAAGGTTGATGACTTGATGGTCTAAAAATGATGTCCATATCTAATTGTAAGTTTTACGATATATTTCATCACTTCACAAATATCATCTTATTTCGTTTGTCTTTTCTGTGGTTTCTTTAAGTATCACTCAATTTTAATCATCAAGATACATTTAATAGGTGTCACTCAATTCCAACAAAATATTCCCATATATATATAGCTCAATATTGCCTATCGAAGTCTTTAGCTTTTTGTTATAATAAATAAAACAATTCTAGAATATCCCTGAAATTATTAGAGGAAATGTGCCGTGGCTGATATGGTCGGTGTGGAAGAACAAGAACACTATCCTCTATGAAGGTGAACAGGAGGCAGTTGCTATTCTTACACAACGAGTCAATGACGACGCACATATATGGAGCGAGGTTAATAAACTTACTGCAATTGCTGGGAATAACGTTGGCATCTCTCGGATTATCTAATCATAGTTATAGACCATTATCCCATTAAGAAACGTAAAGTTGGTAGGCAAACTATTTCATTCCATAAAATCTAACCAATTATCATGATATTGTAATTTCGACCAAATAAATCACAAACCGGTTTGGTCTGCTTGGAACCGAAAAGAAAAGAAATATTACAAACCTTATACCGACATAACCCGGTTCGTATACAATCATAACACCCCAACCGGTTATGGTCGCACTGAGCAACCCATCCCGGCTTCGACCATGCAAGGGAAGTTTAAAATAGGGTCTAACTGACATTTCCCGAAGAAGAAAGAAACAAAAAATCTTGAATCAAAATCTAACCCATGTGAAAGAAAGAAAGAAAAAACTCTAACCCATGTCATGAGTAAAAAACACACTTTACATATAAAATAACAAATAAATAATACGAAAGATTGAAACCAGAAGCAGAGTCGTTTGATTGTGTGTATTGTGACTTGTGGGAGCTTTCATGAAGCTAATGATCTTGGAACTCTCATACCAAATCCATGCTTCACCTTCTCAATCCTGTTTCAAGTTATCAAACATTTAAAGAAAAACAAAAATCCTCAGAACCTAACTGTGTTTTGATCTCAGAATCTCAAACTAAGACTGTATGTATCTGTGTCATTTGCTTACGTTGGGGCTAATTTGCCAAGGCTTTTAAGTTCTTCCCCTGAATCTCCATCGAGGATTCTTCCCGATATGTCAACGATGTAAGAACGGTTCTTGTCTTGAGGAAGACCACGACCCACAAGTAACTTTAAATCTCTCCTGTGAAGCTCTCTTCCATTCACATACACTTCTGTGTTTCCTGCAGCGCAGCTATCCGGCATTGGATGGCTAAACTCTTCAATAAATGGCTGCAACAACAACAAGTAAGTCATCCATTTTTTTCCATCTATTCGATTATACTGTTTTCAAATAATCAAACTGAGAGAAGAATGTGAAGGGACTTACAGGTATTACACCGAGACACGGTTTGCCCATTACGCCCCAGAACCCAGCTCGGTAGTCATACCTGAATCAGATACATATATTAGAAACCGACAATGGACCTTTAAAAAAAAAAAAAAAAAAAAAGAGTGAAGGTTGAAGTTCATGGCATTACCAGTACTTTCCAGCTTGGATTGGTCCAGCTAATTTCTCAGCACTGCTCACTAGATTTTCCGGCATAAGATGTCCATTAACCCAAACTTCTAATGACTTCCCTTGGTCTTCGTTTCGATCAGTAGAGGATCTCGTTGTGATCTCCGTGGAAATAGACTCGCCACCTTTTTCTCTTCCGTTTGAGTAGCTTGAATCTTCAGAGATCTCGGTGTTAGAGTATCCGTTGTAAGAAACCTCTGTCTCTGTAGCTACTGATTCCGGCTTTAGTGAGTCCTGTTTCATGAAAGACTCTTGCTTATCGGGCTTGATAAAACCTAACTCTGCCATTCCGTAAGCGAGTGCAGCTCGGTTTACATTAGAATATTCAAAAAGTTCAAGGAGACTGGCACTCTCCGGAGCAGCCGTTGCTGGAGCTTTCGAGCCTTTAACTCGTCGACGAACAGATTTGACCTCTTTCTGTTGTTGTTCACTAGAAATGCTCGATCTTTCTTCATCATCTGAGTGTTGAGATTCAGACCGGATGCTTTGCATAGTATCTCGGTGATTCCTTAATTCCTGTATTGGTTCTTCTTCATCATCCTTGCGCGGAAAATCGCTACCTGAGTTGTTGAAACCAACAGAAGAGAGTTCCTCTACCACCACTGTGTTTGTTGTGCTTCTATCTTCAACCTCTAGCGAGACCGGGTCTGTTTCCTCATTACCAGAAGAGAAAACGAGTTTCTTGTTGACGATTGTGAAACTGATAAATTCAGAACAAGCACCACATTGAAGCTTATGTTGCCTTTCCTGAGCCAAAAGCTTCTTCTTAGGCAAGTAAAGCAGCTCAAAGCAACTATGACAAGCTATAAAAGGAGCACCACCAGCAAGAGGATGGCAACGACGAGCATCACTATCTGAAACAGCTTTCTTAACATACCCACGAGCAAAAGCACCGCCCATTTCAGAATCAATATCACTTGGCCACCTAGCAAAACCACCTCGAGGACCAGGAGAGCTCATCGAAGAAGGAAAACTCAAACTGTTATTAAAGTTGTTAACAGGTGGACTGTAGGGTGATGTGAGTTTGTCGCCACGGTGGTGAGAAGAAACAGGGCTATACGGAGGCATATCACCGTACCTACTCGGTGTAGCTGGAAAGTATGAATGCGGCTCAACTATATCAGCACCAATTTCAACGTATTGACCTCCGGGATATGGACGAGCCATCTGATTAGGGTAGTGAACAGGAGGATACCAGGTTTGATTTGGAATCGGAGGTGGTCTTCTATGGTTATTGAATCCATAAGGATCTTGATGATAACCTTGAGGATGCATTCCGTGAACCGGTCCAGGGTAAGGAAAAGGCTCTGGGTATGGATGGTAATAAGAAGGTCCAGGATTAGGAGCATGGAGATGGACTGGTCTGAGGAATGGCTGATTCTGATGTGTTTCTTTTGGTTTATCAACCGCATTACCACCACGAAGGAGATGATCTTTGATTGAATCTAACCTTCTTAGAAGCTCAGCTCGTTCTTGTTCTGTATACTCAATTGGGTTGGTGCTTGTGTTCCTAGACGAAGAATCTGATCCGTAATTTGGCTCTCCAAGCTCCTCGTTTCTCGAGCTTTTCCCAGATCTTTGAGACCCATGTTTCTCCTTGAGAAGAGTTTCTTCTTCGCTTCTCGAAGAGCCAGTATCTGATCTACCATCTGCTTCGTATGCATCACCTCTTGACCTCATCAGAAGAAATCGAACAAGATAACTACTTCTAGGGTTTTCAACTGCAATTCAAATAAAATCCGAATCCAGCAACATGTTGAAATCAGCCAAGTATTAGCATCGAACCAACATAACAAAACTATCAAAACGATTGAGAAAAAAATGAAAATTTGCCCCTTTTTCTCAACTCCGAAGCCAAAATTGAGATCATGGGCACAATCACAGACAAAATTGAGTTGATGGGCACAATCACAGAGCTTAGAAAGGTTAAAAATGAAACGAACCTCGAAGAATGGCGTTGCAGAGTGTTGGGTGAGCAGAGACGGATTTGATGATCTTCGGTTGTAATAAATGGCACGAGCCTTAATCCCTTTGACCCAGCAAAATTTTTTTTGAAAATTCAGATGAATCTAAAGTCAAAGGACTCTTCTTCTCGAACTAGTCAAATCGTTGGGATTAAATGTCTGCTTACTTACTACCAAACTTGAGCTGGATGGTTTACATAATTTTTTTATAAATAAAAATGCCTACTTTTCTCGCATTTTCCTTCTATTTCCCGGGAATCTAAAGGGAAAGACCAAGAAAATACTATTGGTGATAAGATTTGAGAAAGGATGAAACGATGAAGCAAAAATCAAACTTTGATAGTTTTGGTTTTGAATGATATCTTTTTTTTCAATTGATGGACTCTGAGCGCGTAGGTAAGCGCGTGGAAGTATAATGTGAATGAACGTTTAGCGGACCGGGTCACGTTGACCCAAGGGATAAGGAGACGACCAAGTAATTCAATACAAAATCTATATGAGTTTTGGGGCGATGAGTTTGACTGTTTACCGACAAGTAAATAAATACATAAGTTTCCACACAAAAAGTTATAATATTGAGCAAATTTTATATCTATAACAAAATAAATTATCTGTCAATTTTTTTTTTTTTTTTTATATAACTCAAGGGTAAATCCGAATCGAAGCCCGACTAATTCTCTGAACCAGGTGCAACCTATGGATAGGGCTGTCAATTTAATCACAAATCCACAGATCCCGCGGGTTTTGATCCGCCGCGGGGCGGGTGCGGGTCGAAAAAATTCACATAACAAAAAAGCGGGGCAGGTGCGGGCCAACGTAGTAAAATGCGGAGTTTTGCGGGTACATGCGGATTTTTTTTAAAATAAATAAAAACAAATTATATATATTTATGTAGTTATTATAACTAAAATTTTAAAATATTATATAATGTATATAAATTAATTAACACATTTTGATTTTTAAAAATTTATTTTGGTATTTATGTTTTGTACTTATTATTATTTATTTTTTTGGAAAAACATTATTTATTATTATTAACTAGATATATATTTTTAGCTAATTTTTTTTTTATTAATATACCCGCGGGTCTTGCGGGGCTGGTCATTGCGGATCGAATTTCTTGCGAGTTTTGTGGGGCAGATCGTCGCGGGGCTGGTTTGACTCGTTTGACAACCCTACCCACGAATAGGCATTCTCTTTGAATATTCAAATGAGCCCTAAAATATAGATTCGTATCTGTGTGAGTGTCCAAAAAATGGTAAAAATATTCCGAAAAACACTAGAATTTGAGACTTCGATAATTACACGCCAAGATATCACGGCCCCTCAAACCCCAAGAGCCACCATCGCCCGGACCTCAATTATCTGTCAAGTTAATGCTTTTATGTTACAAGACGACGACGTGCTCTCAAAACTTCTACTTTATATTTATTTATTCTATTTTTTATTTATTTAAAATTTCAATAAATTTCTGGCATTAAAATTTATATAGTTTCCAAAAGAAAACCTGAATGCCATTTTTTGGGGGGTCAACAACCTGAATCCTATTAGTGTAGTATAAACGTTTATGTTAGTGTAGTAATTCTATTTGAGCTATCAAATGTGAATACGTGTATTATATATTCGTATAATAAAAATGATATCGCGAAAAGAAAAAAAAAACGATATCGCATAGTATAGGTCGCCTTCTGACTATTTTTGTCGTGACATAAAGCTACAGCTGTAAAGTCTTCTCCCGTACGATCATTTAAAATCAAAGTCCACTTGTCCCCCATATATATAGGATTGACTTCCTAAATTTTTTAAAATAAAAAAACACAATTTCAATATGAATGAGATAGAAAACATGAAATTAGAGTTTGAATTTAGATTTGGGAAAAAATGAATTTGAGTTTTACAACAGTAAGAATAAACATGTAGTTTCTCTTGCTATTTTCCTTTGAATTTTGAGTGTGATTGTCTAATTTCATGAATATTTATATGAAATCTTGATTTTATGAATAAAATATCTCATTGATACCGAATTTGAGATTTTTTGATTTTGATCGGACCGAATTGACCGAGAGGTAGAAGACGAAATTGTCGTGAAACTCAAAATCAAGTTTTCCCAATTATTTGTCGTGAAAAATAGTTTAAGTAGGGTTTTTTTTTTCTTTTAAAAACGGATTGGATTTTTTCAAGTTAGATCGGATTTTTTTTATTATGGGCAATCACTGTTTAATAAACATGCTTTCGTTTAATTAAACTCGATTTTATGATTTTGATTAGAAAAGTAGAATTAAGCATAATAAAATAGATTAGATGATTTAGAGTTGAAAATTATAAGTTTGAGGGTTAATAAATAAATAAATAGTTTGGAAGAAAATAGTTAGGGTTGTATGAGTGAAGGGGTTTTAGACAGTCAACCCATACATTTATCAACAAATTTGACAAATCCGTATATATATTAATTTGCAATTTGATCTATTATATAAAGAGTGAGTGAGTCTCACAAGGGGATGACACATCATCACTCCTCTCCATGACATATCGGCTTTCAAAATTAATAAAAAAATAAACATTTTAATTTTGACACATTTTCCAAAAAATTAAAAATCTAAATATTTTTTTTTGTTAACAGAACTTAAATTTCTGCATAGTCACAATATCTTTGAACTCTTGTACAAATTCATTTTGTTGATCAATTAATATAACATTTCAACCCAAAAAAATAAATTAAATTAAATTTTCATAACATTTAAATTTAACTTACATAAACTTTGTTCAAAAAAAAAGAATTACATAAACTATATAGACGACAAAGTAGGATTTAATGATAATGACAGAGATAAGCAAGTTTAATTTGTCTGATAAATTAGATAGAGTGGATTGATCGGATAATGATTGATGAATGTTTTTTTATACTTTTTATGTGAGACTTCGAAAACTTATTAAAATAGAGTGGATTGGTGGGATATTCTTTATTCTAATTTGACCATAAAGCTAAAATTAAAGAAATGAAGACCGAAGACAGAAAAATTAAGAACCGAAGGCATAAGAATCAAATCGAAGAAAGATGAAGAAAATAACTTTCTAATTGTCAAATGACATTAATATTTCTTATTTCTGATAAATCAGGTAGCTTTTCAATAGAATTCAGTTCAAATAATTTGTTTTAATTGGTTTGAGAATTATTAGTTTAACTCAAAGAAATATATCTGTTTTTCAAACCATTTTTCTAAATTCAAAACCGTAAATGAGACTGGTTGATTTGCGGTGCTACTTAATTTACGAAAGTTTTAAACATATTTTGAAGAAAGATTTATTGTTCCAACTAGAGGGGTGAAATGAGGTAGGATTACGAGAATTGTAAACTTAAGATGGCAAAAGAATTTATATACAAATCAAAACATAACCATTCTTCTGAAAGAGCGACAGTTACATCTTTATGATAAAGGAGACCAACGGAGAAATCGAGAGAACAACAATATTATAAATAAATTTAACTTTTGCATACATGTATCAAAAATCAGTTTGCCCGAGAAACATATTAAAATGTTACCATTTTGTTCATATACGAGCATTCACGACGAGACTAACTGGAGCTTGACAAAAAGAAAACACCATAATTTTGATAGATAAAATTTTGAGGATAGCGGATTAGTGTAGTAAATTATTCTCAATTCTCATTTGATATTGTAGTAGTTCTCACATATGTTTTCAATTCTATAAACCAATAGACTTAAAATTAAACGTTATATCAATGACAAGTTTTTGAAAGGACAAATACATGAGTGATCATAGGGATTTGGGTAGTACTAAGCAACTTAATATTCCGAGAAAATAACAAATTTTCTTACCAAAATTCAATTCTATGTACCGGAATGATTAAAATATGTTACTATTAACTAATATGTGAGACCATATATATATTTTAATAAAAAAATCTGCGTATACAACTCTATGTAACGGAAATTATTAAAATTTGTTATTATTAACTAATTTGACACACCAAAAATATAGTTTAATAAAAAAAATTTGCATGTATACGCGAATATTGATCTAGTATACTTAAATGTTGACTAATGACCTACAGTTAATGGATGAGAAAAACAAAATCAGTGGACAGAAATTCTCTAAAATACGAGCTGTTTCGGCCTAATGCCGGCCCGGAATTCTTCCCCCTAATTGATCAACGGCCCGATTTGTCTGGGTCCATAACAGGCCCATTATATATGGGCTTTAAAAAAAAGCAGAAGATACTCAAACAAATTATTACATGTTAATAACTGGACAATTTAAGTGGTGCGTATGAGCTGTTGAACCTTTTTGATGTGTGATCTAAAGACTTATCACATAGAATAATAACCATAAGGCTTTCGGTATTTGATTCTTATCAATTGTGGTCCTACACACTTTTATACACACTAGACTAGATTTTGAATCTACGCATCCGCACGAGATAACATTTTTATAAATATATAAATGTGAATTGAGAAATAAGAATTAATTTAAATGTTAATAACTCATATATATTTAATTTGTAATTTTAAGTTTATAATATATTTAATAAATGTTTGACAATAAGTTTAATATATATTTGGCAATAATTTCAATTTAATTAAAAAAAATAAAACTTTGGAAACAAATTCAAAAAGTGTTTCTGTTTTAATAATATAGATATGTATATATATTTTTATACACAAATAATATAACTAAACAAAAAAACTCAATGTGTAATTTCTTTGTGTGCTAACAGTGAGGGTGATGTTTCCATTTTTGGGTATGTGGCCCCTCCAAAATACGAAAAGCCGAGAAACAAGATTTAATGACACAGTTATAAATTTATTATTCGATACATGATAGTCATCTTGGGAAAAGTTAGGTTCTAGTATTTGTTATAAATTTATTATTCGATACATGATAGTCATCTTGGGAAAAGTTAGGTTCTAGTATTTGTTATATTTAAAAGGAGAAAATGTTGGAAAATAATTATAAATTTATTTATCTTTTGTCATTCTTTCCATATTAAGCCCAACATTATTTTAAGAAAATAAATAAATACTATTAGTATAACTTTTTCATTACAGAACGAATCTAAGAGCACCTCCAATGAAAGGTTTAGGAAGAGGTTTTTAGCAATAAATTAAAGAAAAAAAATAAAAAAGTAAGAGAGAGATTATAGAAGAGGTTTTTAAGGTTCTTATTTAAGAACCTCATTTTAGAGAGGTTCTACAGATGTTAACTCTTTATTGGTGTATCTTTTTAACATAAACAAAAATTAAATCAAATAATTAAATTATATTAAAATAGTAATATTTTAATTTTAAGAACCTCTTTTTGAGATTCTAACTAATGGAGATGGTCTAAAAGTGTATGTGGGAGAATGTATTGTGAAAGCATTTAAAATAAGTTTGGCTTTTAATGAGCCCAAAAAATTATGTCCTAGTTTGAAACTTACATTTTTTAGTGACCAAACAGATCAGATCAAGCACCAGTCTTCACGTGGCGTACATGTATGAGGAGAGTATATCTTACGCGCTACGTAAAGCGCGTAGGATAACACCTGGTACCACAACAAAAGGAAATGTTTGCAAAAAGATCCTTAAAACTAACCCATTTTCTGCGTATAATCCTTAAACTACGCAAGAATACAAACAAGTTTTTATCTGATTAAACCCCTTAATATAATAAAGAGTTTTGAGTATTAGAGTATATAACAGTACTGCTTATATTTGACATATTCAAATATTTTCCTGTTGAAAAATAGACACTCTTACCAATTATGTGAATCAATTTTTCAGCTGAAGTGATGTTTTGTGCTTTACAAAGTAGAAGGGCAATTTTACAAAACATGGGTTAGTATAGGATTTGGTTTGTAAATTTCGGCAACAAAAGAGTGCCATTAAAACGGCGTCGTCATGCCCTGAGGCTTAATCAGTGGTAGTAGGTTGTCTTTTGGCTTTTATTTTCGCCGCCGGGACAGAGAAAGGGGTAAGATTTGATCTCTCTCTCTTTCGATTAACTTAAACGGAAATTTTCTGTTAGGGTTTCGATCGTTGTTGAGAGATCGAAGAGTGCGATAACTTCTGAAGAAATCTCAGGGATCGTAATCGTATTTTGTGTGATTGCGATTTTCTGTTGGTGGTGATTCATCGATGGCATCAGAGGATGTGAAAAGGACCGAATCGGCAGCTGTTTCGACGATCGTTAACCTGGCGGAGGAAGCCAAGTTAGCGAGGGAAGGAGTCAAAGCTCCGAGTTATGCTGTCCTTAGCATCTGCAAGTCTCTCTTCGCCGGTGGCGTCGCTGGTGGAGTGTGAGTCGTTTATCTCCCTGCCCTACTTTTATATTGATTCATTTGAGGGAAGAACAAAACAAATTGAAAGATCTCGTGAAATGTTGACTTGGGATTATTCATGGGTTCTTCTAATTTGCTCGAGGATGCCAAATTAGATTGACACCTCATAGATTCTGCCCTCTTTTACCATCAGTGTTATTGTTTGTTTCGTTGTAGGTTTCCATGAAAAATCGGAACTTTATTGATGTTGATCTGTTTGCTGACGATAACTGTAGTAGATCAGTCACTTACTCTTTTTTTCTTCTTCTCCTTGAGATCGAAATCGTTGTTTATAGATACGGGTTTATGTCTCAAGGATTAGCATGGTTAATAAAGGTGCAGGAGCAGAAATTGTCCATCTTTACTTGATTTGGTCGAGTCCTGTGATTGACATATAAAAGAAGGAGCAGTTGGTTACTTTATCTTTCACTCTTTGTGTTACATTCAATGCGCACTTTTTTTGGGGTAACATCTGAACGGAGATGCGTGTTTTTATTAGGTCACGAACTGCAGTTGCACCTCTGGAAAGGATGAAGATATTACTCCAGGTTTTTGTTCTTCGTTGATGGCTTTTGTTTTGGAACATATAAATTATTCGAGACTTAACCTGTTCATTGTCAATATATAGGTCCAAAATCCGCATAACATAAAGTACAGTGGTACAGTTCAAGGGTTGAAGTATATTTGGAGAACCGAGGGCCTTCGTGGACTGTTCAAAGGAAATGGCACCAACTGTGCTCGTATTGTTCCAAATTCGGCTGTGAAGTTTTTCAGCTACGAGCAAGCTTCAAAGTAAGACCTCTAAACTTATTTATACTCCGTTCTCTTGAGTTTTCAAAATACACCATGCTTGATTTTACTCGATTTAAATTTTGTCTTATCTATGCTCTCTCTCTCTCTGGTAGGGGCATACTGTACATGTATCGTCAGCGGACAGGAAATGGTAAACTGATTTCAGCAGAAGATTTTTATTATTCCCTGGTGAAGAATCTGTGCATGATATTACCTATCACTTTAGCCTTTAATTTAAGTTGCTAAATGAAGCCTTTAGAACTATGTTGAACTCATATCACAAGTCTTTCACATCGATGGTGCAACAGTACTCTGTTTATAAGATTTTATGGTTCATTGGTTTATGCCGTTTCTGCAGAAAATGCCCAACTCACTCCTGTTTTACGGCTTGGAGCTGGTGCAACTGCTGGAATAATAGCCATGTCTGCAACATACCCGATGGATATGGTTCGTGGAAGGCTAACTGTCCAGGTAACTTCTTGTACCCCAACTTTGTAATTGCTAGAGCCTTACTGATCATATTTTTAACTCTGCAAACTTGAATATGTGCACAGACCGCAAACTCCCCTTATCAATATAGAGGAATTGCCCATGCTTTGTCAACTGTCCTGCGAGAGGAAGGTCCCCGGGCCTTGTACCGTGGTTGGCTTCCATCAGTGATTGGAGTTGTAAGTCTCATTTCTTTTTCCTAGATCGAACGTAGTACTACAAATTTACCATTTCAAGAGACCCTTCTGATAAATGCAGGTTCCATATGTGGGCTTGAACTTTGCTGTCTATGAGTCCCTAAAGGACTGGCTAGTTAAAGACAATCCATTCGGACTAGTAGAGAACAACGAGCTGACCATTATAACGAGACTCTCTTGTGGTGCTATAGCTGGAACAATTGGTCAAACAATTGCTTATCCGCTCGATGTGATTCGTAGGAGAATGCAAATGGTTGGCTGGAAAGATGCTTCCTCTGTTGTTACAGGCGACGGGAGAAGCAAGGCCGCACTTGAATACAGCGGTATGATTGACGCATTTAGAAAAACAGTTCGTCATGAAGGCTTTGGAGCATTGTACAAGGGTTTGGTCCCCAACTCAGTGAAGGTTTGTTTCATATAAGAAAACCCATTTTTCATTCATGGAGCATTGTACAAGGATTTGTTTTCTCAAGAGTTTTTTTTCGTGTTTCTACAGGTTGTACCATCGATTGCGATTGCATTTGTGACATATGAGATGGTGAAAGACGTTTTAGGAGTGGAATTTAGGATATCAGACTGAGTCTCTTGATATCTTCAAGAAGGGAGCACACTTCTATTTTTGTAGCCGAGGAGACAGAAGAGAAGTTCAAAATTTAGGGGCTTTATTAATCTGCTTTCAACATCCGTGGAAGGATCAAAAGGCTATAGGGCTTTAGCCAAACTTTAATTTTATTTTCCTTTCTACTTATAGATTGGGGTTTTTGCTTCTCTTCTGAATCAAATAAGTCACAGGCCAACTGTATCAAACCTATCTGGTACTGGAGTTTGTGTTAGATGTTTTAGTTTGGTCTTTTGGCATTGAGTTATCATTATTGTTATGACTCTTGTTGGTAACTTGTGGATTAGTTGAATAATTTCGTTTTTCTGTAGTTTTCTTGCGATTTCGTATCGTGTAAGATAAAATTCATGTGTGCTAGTCTCAGTGTTTTTTTTTATCTAAGAACTGTTGAACAGCACAAAACTTACTTTGATCATATCATAAATTTGAAGATTTCATGGCAAACAAACAGAAGAAATATAAAATTATGGTGTTTTTGAAGAGTGCATGCCGTTTTTAGTGACCTATCAAGGAAATGTTTAGCGTCTTTTCTGAAATCACGAAACAAGAACAAGTTGTGGCAAGAACAAGTCAAGTAAATATGAATCAAACCAACGCCATAAAGAAGTTCACACAAGCACAAAAGATCAACCGCTGCTCCATCAAACATATAATAAAATACGAAAATCGCAACCAAAAAGACATCCGAGACCAAGAAGTTGGACAATTACAGTCGAGAAGAAAACTTCTAATCAACCAATTACATTTTTATCTCAGTTTTTATTTTACCACTGTCAGTGTCATGGTATCTAAACACTCAATTAGACCAGAACAATATTTCGTGACGTCCACATGGGTGTGGTCGAGTGGTAGTGAAGAGGTGGGATTGTTCCACCAATGAGGAATCCAGGTTCGATTTCCCCTCTGTGCTGGTACTCGAAACATTAATCACGACCATGTGTGGATGCTGGCACTGGGCTTCGGCCCAGTTGAAAACCCGTGAGGAGAAAACCCGTGAGGAGGCTTTGTCAGTTGGGCCAACTCACTCTAGACAATAGTCGGGAGGCGCGAAATCTTACTGGTTTGGCATGTGGTAGCCAATCCTCATCTCTCCAGTCTCTCCAGTAGAATGTCGACCGGACAGCCTAGATTATCAAAAAAAAAAAAAAAA
>PKML01069459.1:29858-48927 GCA_002933935.1 Eutrema yunnanense | reverse complement strand
TTTTTTTTTTTTTTTTGCTAATGAATTATGGAGATGTCTTGTCGGCCAATACCTCTATTAGGCATGGGCATTCGGGTCCTCGGGTCGGGTCGGGTTTTTCGGGTTTCGAGTCCATTCGGGTTCCGGGAATTGGATCCATTCGGGTCTCGGGAAAATTTCGGTTCGGTTCGGATCGGGTCCTTTCGGGTTCGGGTTGGGTCCTTGATTTTAAATTAGACCCGAAAAGGACCCGAAAACCCGAAAAAATCCGAAAAAAAATATGAAAAACCCAAAAAAACCCGAAAACCCGAAAACCCGAAAAAAAACCGAAAATCCGAAAAAAACCCGAAAACCCCAAAAAAAAACCGAATAAAAAACCCGAAAAAAATCTCGAACATAAAATATTTTCGGGTTTATCGGGTACCCGAACGGGTCTCGGGTAAAACCCGACCCGAACCGAAACCCGAATCAAATTTGAAATGGAACCGTTAGGGTTATTTCGAATAACCGAACCGTGTTTTTCGGGTCAGGTCGGGTCGGGTTTTATGCCCAGGCCTAACCTCTATTATTTAAATTGCAATTGGTTCAAGATATTGACAATTATTTTATACAATCTGATTAAATGAAAAACTGTATAAATTTAGTTGCAAGAAAACAATGTAAACGGGGTAGATGATGATTAAAAGAAAATAAAACGCAAAGAAGACTTGAAACTGTTAACCAAGCGTTAGCTGGTAAAAGATTTGGGGACAAGGCATAATATATAAACCCGTTTTTCTCTGTGTTTGATTTTCACCAGAAGCTTGTTCCTTTTTGTTTGGCTTGTTTGATTTTCACAGGAAACTTGTTTATTTTAGTTTGGCTAGTTAAAATGACGTCACGTTTTAGACCCATTAATTACAAAAATTAGCGAGTAGACAGAGCCGTGCTTATCATCAATTTTTTTTAAAGAAAAACAAGAGCCTAACTTTTATAGCAAAATTATACATGTATCATGTATATATATCTCATTATCCATTCCAAGAAAACAAAACATATATTGGAGAATACCTAACTCCGACACACATGTTTGATCATCTTGTGTCTTCCTACTTATAATTAATCGTAGTTAAAATGATAAAAAAGGATATTGGATCGTAATTATATTAAAGCCAAAAAGTAAGAACAAGAAGTGTAAAGAAAATAAAAAAAGTAAAAACAGATACAAAGTTGTCTTTCGTGAAGCTGAACTTTTGCGACGTCTTAACGCTTGAATCTTCGATGAAAATGACACATTCATCATCATCATGATCATTACTTATGAGTGCAAATTAATCCTGCATTTAAATTATTTATTTGTCAAGATAAAACATTAATTATTACAGATATTTGGAAGAGCAAGATGCGAATCAAGTGTTGTGGGCCATAAGAGTCCGATTATAACAATATGATATATATGAAAATATTCTTCGGTTAGGGTTCACGGGGTTCACTTCATAATCAGACTATTATAGCCCATAACACTTGATATCTCTAATATTAATCGAGTTTATTTACACTAATTAAGGTACAAACTTTTTTTTTTGGCTAAAGTTTTAAGGAACGTACCATTTAAGCATTTTGATGGTGCATTTAGCCATCTGTGAATCAAGCGTCTGTAATCTGACGCCACCGCATCTGAGACTAATCCCCACCGTAACAATCTTACGCCTTCCCACAGCCAATCCTACCTTCGTCTTAGCTGTCACTTTCACGACCAACTTCTTACTCTTCATCTCCGCTCGAAGCCTCTTAACCGTCGGATCATCCACCTGCTGTTTCTTCACTTTGATCGGAACGATCACAACCGTCCGATTCCCCGGCTTCTCCACAAATCCTTTCACTTTCGTTGACCCTAGACTCGTCTCGAAATCTCCATCTCCTACGCTCACCGCCACCTCGGCGTCGCCGTAATGGTAACGTAGCCTTCCGTTAGGGTTTTTGAAATCGAGCCTCGCCGTGGCTTCCGCCGTCAACTGCGACATTCCGTCGCCGGACTTTCCTCCGGAAAAGTTGAAATTGCTGACGCGGAAGTCGGCGAGGCGTACGACGGGGAGTCTCGGGCTGTACCAAAGGAAGAAGACGGAGACGGTGAGGATTAAGAGGAGGATGACGATGGCGAAGGTGATGCAGACGCAGCAGCAAAAGACGCGGCAACGACTCCACTGTTTCTTCTTCTCGGGGTAAAACGAGGCCGGGATCATATGCTTTGGTGGCCGGCGACGAAGCGTCGATGATGATGCGTTTGGAGTTTCCGGTGGCGCGCGGAGCTCGTGATAGCCTGGTGGTTTCTGAAGCACCGGTTTAAGAAACTTCTCCTCATCCATTTCTTCGTAGGACGACTTGTGTGTTCTCTTTTCTTTCGTTGTGATTTTAAAAACATTGAAATGTTTATGATTTGGTATGTAAGTAATCCTACCAACAAAAACAATAATAATAGAACAAAATTTCCCGACACTTTGGCCACTTACTGAAATTCATCAACTGACGTGCCGTTTGGCTCTCTGGAATGTGAACTGCTTAATGTTTTTTTTTTTCCCTTTAAAACAAAAAGACAGCAAAAATATGTTTTTGGATTGACAATCGTGGTCAATTCAGTCTAAAGCAGATTATCTCAGCAGATATTTAATCAATCCAAAGCAAAAGTGGAGCATTCATCTGCGGAATCGTTAGTTATTCATTCGCAAAAAGATGTCTTTATTTTACTTCGGATCAGATTCTTATTGGTGAATCTTTTTTTTCTATTTGTTGTAAATCTTTCAGTATTTTTATTTTCTTAATAAAGTATTACTAAGCGTTAAAAAAAAAAAAAGACAACAATAGTTGGATTTTGGCCATTTGTGTATATTTTACCTCCACTCACAGTTTTATGTAATAACGCATATTAAAGCTTACGCCGAAAATATCAAGGATTTAAATAGGTCAATTGACCAAAATAGCATATTTTAAAAATTTTGTTCCAAATTTAATATCATTTGTTAAAAATGTCAATAATAACACAAATTTTGACAATAATATCACAAATTTAATATTAAAATGATCTTAAATTATTTTCTAATGGGGAAAACTAAACCATAATTTGGAAAAATATAATGTTTAATTTTATTTTAAATTTATTTTGGATAAACAAGGATTTTTACATAATTATTTATGTTATTTTCTGAATTTTAAATTTATGGTGCTAATTTTGGAACAAAAAATAAAATTTGTGCTATTTTAGAGTATTTGTATTAAAAAAAAATGAATTAATCGATTTTTCATCGTGTATCTTCAACCGTGTTTCCAATATCGAATTCAAATTTGATGTTCATCAATTTTCTCAGAAACAATGGATTTGATAAATCTTAGGCAATCCCTATGGCAAACCATTACCTTGCCTTTCATGGATTTCTCATAAACATCATGATTTTATATCGACGGTATTCTGTCTTTCCAACCATATTGAGATTTGGGCTGCAACGGCCATTTTTAACCAAATAGTAAACAGAACATGGGCCAACGTAAGGCCCATGATAGAATAATTCGGCCCACTAAAACTAAATTAATTTTTACTTCGATACCAAGCTATATATAATTTAGCAAGTATATAAACAAACACTGTCGTCACGACTCACGTTTACCGGTTGAGGGAAGCACGTCGATATAGAACAATGATAAGTCTTAAAATACGTAAAACTGAAGAAGAAAAAACACACACACAAAAAAAGTGTTTTTATTAAACAAGAATACACAAACGATTACGAAGCGAAAGACCATCAAATACGTCTCCCCTTATCTCTAATCCATTCGCTTACATAACTAAACCTATCTATCACCAATCAAGTGGTCGCAACACACCAGACCACACTGAATCTCATCTGGTTAAGGATATTACATCAATTTCTGCTCAAAATGCAGAGAAAACTACAAATCTAAGAGAGTAAAAAAGATCCTGTTTTCAGTTACAATCAGAACCCATAAGAAGAAATAAAATGGTTTCTCACTTTTACGCCACGGTCAGCTAGCCGCGACAGAATCAGTTCGTAGACTTACGTTTAGCAGCTGATGTTCCACATTCTTACTACCTGATACCGAGTTGTTCTTATCAACTCGAGAGATAAGGTTCTCTGTTTTCCCAGTTGCTTGCGTCTGCGCCGCTTTTAGTTGATCCTGTTTAAGAATATAACTTATGTTATTATGACCAATACACTCATGATTTTGTATAAAATCCTGTGATATGATGAGTAGACTGTTACCAATAAAGCTTCGTTCTCCAGCCGTAGCTTCTCAGACTCATCGTTTAGTTGGCCTAGTTTCGACCTCAGAGTCATGTTCTCAGCTACTAGTGCGTCAACTTTGACAGAGAGTTCTTCAGTTTCAGCCTATGTGGTCAGCACAACACATTGAGTTAACCAAAGTTTAACACTTATATATAAATTTATTAGCTTCCATTATTACAAAGTTTTGTAGCAATCACCTGCTTCCTCAGTCTCGACCTTCTAGCAGATTCTCGGTTTGACTGTTTTCTCTTCTCTCGTTTAACCTCTTTTTCATTCTGCAGATAAACACCCCACCAATATACAAATGTCACACCTGAGTTACTACAGCTCACTAGTTTCGCAATTTCCATTACATGTGCAAGTGAACACGATGAAAAAATTTCACTAGAGGAGGATGTCACGAATAAATAGGCGCAAGAATGATATAAACAACTTTACCCAGACTTCATGGGGGGCACCATGGAATGGCTGTGGGAAATCCATTGCTGTGGGCAAAACAGGAGTCCCCATGGTCGCTGCGGGTTTCCCATTTTCATCTCTAAGAGGAGGACAAGTTTGAGCTGCAGTATTTCCATCTATCAAGAACAAGAAAGACTTAGTAGCCATTAGCTTTGAATAGTTATAAACATTGAAGAACAAAACTACTTGGGTTGTCTTCTTTCTCAGGATACAATAGTAAGGAGAGGCAGAAATACCGTTGGTTGGTGATCCTTCCCGGCTTCTTTTCTTCCTAGATTGTTCTCCCTGTGGTAAAAAAGACGGATATAAAATAAAGAACCAAAAAAAAAAAACATTACTACTTTAAAACTATTTCAGAGAAGAAAGGAGTCCATACCCCAGTTGTATTCCCATCACTACCATTGCTAGAATCATCGTTCTCGGAACTAGTGATATCAAAAACATGTTAGATTCTATCTAAGAATAAAACACAAGGAAAAATAATGACACGAGGTCTCTTGGAATCAGGAAGAGTTCAGCTAGTTTGACAAACCTATGAGAATTCCTAGGTTCACTGCTATGTTCAGCACTCCCAACTTTATTATTGCTTATTGACATTGCAAGTCCATCGAATTCTTTCAACTTTTTCATGAACCCGTGATCCGTGTTTCCAGGTGAGTTAGCTGGAGCATCCATGTTCAAAGGAGTTGTAACCTGCAAGCATTCTCACATTCATATCCATCATATCGTTTAGCGACCATTCACCTAGGAAAAAAAAATCAAAAGACAATGACTTACAACAGGTGTGGCTTGAGAAACAGGAACTTGTGATTGTGAGCCCTGGTAGGAGGAGGAAAACATGAATCAGTAAACAATGCATTCATGAAGATGGTTGCTAAAGTGGAAACAATATTAAAAGGACAATCGAAAGAAGGGATGATTACCATTTGAACACCAGGGTGAGCATAAACTCCACCAGGAGGGCAAAATGGTGGATATGGTGCTCCATAAGGAGCCAGCATTGGCTGGAATAGTTAAGAAAACTCATACTCAATCCAAAAGAAGAGATAACAACAAACTCGTAGCATAAACCCTTGACGAAATTTATAAATTAGTAGTACCGATGGAGAACCCCACATATAAGGGGGTGGAGCATGACCAGGTGCCACATTTGAGTTGTAATATTGAGGTATGGCAACTCTAGGGCCATAATATGCCTACAAAATCATGAGAACTATGAGCACGCAGAAATGAATTAATGGTGAACAAATAAGGTCAAAGCAAATCACCTGCATAGCAGCCCAATCATGATGGTACACATGAACATTGCTTTGCTCCTGTATACATTACAAAGGAAAGAACAACTTGTGATGGCTTGTTGATTCAGTTTCCATTTATTCAGAGTTTCCATTTATTCAGGAGCTTACAGGAGCAGCTTGTGATGGCTTATCAGACTTTGTGGATTTTCCTTCTTCGTTGCTACCCATTGCTCGATGCAGAGTAGTGAAACACTGACACAGCAACTTAATGAAACATAAGGATGATCAGATCTTTCCTGTGTAAAGCATAAATCTAGAGGAACAGTATTCAATTGAACTTAGATCTTCCAATTTTGGAGACATCAAACGATCGATTAAAAACCGAAAAACGATAAATATGAGAGAGATCCGAGTAAGTATCAAGTATCGCATCAGTGTATGATACAGTCTGTATCAACCACTAAGAATTCATCAAAATTCGAGATTTCCGCGTGTGTCTCGGATTTTCCAGAGTCAAACAATTTTAGTAGAAAATACACAACGAATTCACCTCACTTTTCCTAATTAATTTTCGAATTTTCTCGAGAAAACATAGCGTTCATATAGAATCCCTCTAGAAACTGAGTTCTGAAAAGTATTGAAGCTACGAAACCAAAATCATGTTGCAAATCCAAAAACATACCTGGAGTTTCGAGCCAAAAAAATTCGAATTGCTTCCAGGAAGAAAATAAAAAACAATTCGAATGAGAAGTTCGTTTCTCTCACTCGCAAAATGGTTTCTCTCTCTAGAACAAGAGTTCGGTACAGAGGAAGAAGAAGAAGAAAGAGAGAGAGAAGAGAAGGGAGCAAGGCTGAAGCACACGTCACCGTACACGTGTTTACATCTACAAGGGCTAATAAAGTAGGCGCATATGCTGAGCTGGCTAGTCTAGATCTGCGCTGGAATGAATTCATTATTCATTAAAAACTGTTTGGTACACGTGGTTTTAATCTTCACCGTTCATCATGAGATGACTGCAAAGTCTGACGTGGTGCTGATTTTCTTTGCATTTAAAAAAATAAAACAGAATTAAACTGTAGTGTATAATTCATTTGAGATCCACGGATGACGAAAACGTGGACTACCTAATCTTTTTTTTTACGTCAAAAATATCATTTAAATTTTCAACTTTTAAAATCCGACCATTAAAAGCACGAACTATCGGATTGTTCATTTAAATCATTAACTTTCGTTGAGTTTGTTTTTAAATTCTCAACTTTCGTTGACTTTTTTTTAAATCATAAATTTTGTTTGACTCGACCAAAATAGACACATCGTTAAATCCCCGTTCAGAATTTCCGTTAAATAGAAAACAACGTCGTTTTGTTTTAAAATTAAAACGGAAAAATACCATCGTTTTCGGTTTTAATTTTAAAACAAAACGACATCGTTTTCTGTTTAACGAAAATTCTTAACGGAGACATAACGACGTGCCTATTTTGGCCGAATCAAACAAAGTTTGTGTAAAAACAAAGTCAATGAAAGTTGAGAATTTAAAAACAAAATCAACGAAAGTTGATGATTTAAATAAACAAACCGATAATTCGTGCTTTTAATAATCGAATTTTGAAAGTTGATGATTTAAATGACATTTTTCCGATTTTTTACCTCCTTCAATTTTTTATTAACCAATCAGTTAGTTAAAGAAAATATTTTATTTTACCAAAAAGACTAGAGTGGTCCCCACTACGATCTACTGTGTTGTCGGCCGTTTAGTGGTTTTGATGCTGACGTGTCCCACTGAATAAGAGAATACCGTTGTGGTCCCTACGGACGACGTGGGATTCGATATCATTTTAAGCGATGACTCAGTTTTTGCCACGTTGGATTCGGAGTTAGATAGTTTATAACTTTATATACAGATATTCACATATTAATCATCAATCTGGATTGAAGATTCAATGCCAATTCAAGAAGGTAACTAAAAAAGGAATTAAATCAAATCCGTCAGATGTAATAATTTGGTTAAGAAGGAAAAAAAGGAAGTTTTTTTTTTTTTTTAATGATGTACGTTTGATATTTTCCTAATTAATTTCAGGTAAATCCGACAAGGTGACGTGTACTTGAGGCCAATTCTAGTAGGAGCCACTCGATGCGTACAGTTTAAACCAGATCGGAGATGGTAAATTTACGTCAATACCCTCATAACCCTTCTTTGTAATTAGGTTACTATTGGACCGTCTTTTGAATCATTAGGCCCAGCTCTTTTCTACAAAATGTTCTTTGATAATTAAGACATAACAAAATAAATGTATACATGACACTCAACTAATATTCAATCCATGAATCGATAATGATGTGTTGTTTCCGTGGAATTTCAGTTATTTAAACTAGTTTTTGATAGATAAATAGATATGGTTATGAAATTCTCAGATATATCAATCCTTAGCGAAAATTAAATTTCTGCATATTTATCCAAAATTAAGAAGATCGATTTCTATGAGGAAAATTGAACTTTCACAAGATGTGTTTTTAACTAGGGAGGCACTCATCATCAATAAATAAGAATTAGTCACGGACCCACGAGACACAATTCTATATCAATATGGTCTATTTCCCGCCAATTTTACTATGGGCTTTATTTATCCCTTATTGGGCTGGAGAGAAATTGCTGGGCTCGTGGCCGCTATTTTTTTTTTTTTTTTTGTTTTCTACTTCTTAAAACAAGCAAACTTAAGGAGGGGGGAAGGCAAAAAAAAACCACTAAGTTCCCCTTGTCCCCAAAAAACCATGAAATTTAAGTTAACCGGGCTTAGTACGTAGAGATGTTGTTACATTTGCAGATAGATATATATATATAGAGGATTTTGTATCCCATCGCCAAGTTGATACAAAAGCAAGCATTCGTGGAACTACGCATGGGCATTCGTGGAACTACGCATGGGCATTCGGATACCCGTTCGGGTTTAAGTTGGTTTTTCGGGTTTCGGATATCCACATTTTAGAAATGTAGGACCCATTCAGATATTTCCTTTTTCGAATCGGATTCGATTCGGTTCCGTCCGGGTTCGGGTACCCAAAATTTATCCAAATTCTTGAAAAACTAAGATTTTTTTTTTTAATTTAAATAAAATTTGGTGAAATTTCCCAAAATTATATAATTTTGACAAAGATAACTAAAGATTTTTGAATGTTTTGAGTATTTTGGTCATAAACATAACTAATATATTCGGTTTATAATTTTAATTGAGTATTTTGGTAAACATAACTAATAGTATTTTGGTTATTCCATGTTTTTTCTTCTATCATGTCCCAAATTATTATAAACATTAAACCTCAATCAAGTCGCTCCAAAATAAGTCGTACAATCAGATATTCAAACCCCTAAACCCAAATTCTCAAACCCTTTTTTGCAATGAATTTCAGATTTCTTTTTCTTATTTGGATTTAACCTATAATCCTTATTACAATTCTGATTGAATATACAGAGAACTGAGGGAATGTGAGAAGAAAGGAAACACCTTCGGGTGTCATATATATTTCCTATTTTGGTTGGAGTTATGAAGAAAACTAGTATACAGGAGATAAACTTAAACTCGTCTTTTTTTGGTTAGCAATTAGTTAATATTATAAATTAATATGTTAACGAGCTGGAGGATAGAGGAATGTGAAAAGATGTGAAGGAGATCTATGTCATATTGTTAACTGCATGCATTTAGTCTCACACTACATGTTTATTCGTTGACTGAGCATATATGATGCATGTAATGGTTTGCTAAACATTGTGTTGTTGATCGTGTGGGCATATATGATCGCCCTCATTGAGTAGCCTTGTTGCTTACCTCTTCTTTACCTTTTCATGTAAGGAAAGTTTTATTTTGGCATGAAGCGCAAATCAAACTTGTTGGTGTGATTTTATTAGGACCGGATTACATCACCAAAACCTTGGAACTAAAAATAATGGTTTCTTGAACTTTCTTGATAGTTAAGACTCAGTTTTATGATTATGTGAGGTAGATAGAGTTAAGATCATGATCATGAGTTCAGATCTAAAGTGATTCTATGATTTCTTAACATGAATATAATAGCTAAAGAGTCGTGTTTTGGATCTATGTATGTAGGAAATAGTTAATTTTGGATGGAACGTAGAGAAAGAAATTCAAAAGATAAAGAGTAAGTTCAGTAACTGCATTATTATCAACTGGACCACAATAACTAAAAACATATATGGTCTTGTCACTATATTAAATGATTGATATGCTTACAAGAAGAATACGTTGTGTGGATCATTTGCGTTCGCGAACTATACATTTTTTGGCTCATCTTCTTTTTGCATATTTTCCCACAATCAAAATACAATGGATTCCTTGGCCATTGGATCGTTTGCACTTCCACCGCTGACATTATTTTGTACCCATCCCTAACTAGATCTTTAATCTTCTATCTGCCACTTCTTTTTTTCTTGTGAACTCATCATCATCACCGGAAATTGGTCAGAAGCGGTGGTCACAATCATCGCATTTCAGATCTCTTGGTGGAACTGCGATGTATTTGACATTACATTCGGTTGTTTGCATATTTCCTCTTCTCCTCTCGCTAAAAGCAGGTCCGGTCCAGAGTATAAGCTAGTGAAACCATCGATTAGAGCATCCAATAATTTAGGAGGCATTTTTTAGTTCAAATTTTTGTTGCCAGATCTTTTATCAATGTTTATATATGCAAACAGTGTACGTTTTTTATAATAATAATATTGGTAAAGTTTTTTAGCAATATTTATGAATTTTTCTGTAATAAACATGGTTATAAAACTTGATTATGTGAGCTTAATGAATGATTTTACATCAATGTTTATATGTGCAAGCGTTGTGCAATTTTTATAGTAATAATACTAGTAAAGGTTTTTTTAGCAATATTTATGGGTTTTTCTATAATAAACATGGCTATAAAACTCGATTATTTGAGTTCAATGAATGATTTTGCAAGTAAAAATACAAAGAAAATCATATTTCAACAATAAAAATTTATCTTACTGTTTTTTTTCTTACAAACGGTTTATGATGTTGGGTTATCTTATAAAGTTTTAAAATGATTTGTAAAATCACAAAGATAGAGAAACCTTCAACTCTTATCTTTGCTTTGTCGGGCGAGCTAACATCACAGTGATGCTTTTTCTATTTGAGATCAAACATCATGCTCTTGAAATCAGGATCTTTTGTAACAATCAGAAAAATATTCGCCACACGCGGACGCCTTCCGATAATGTTATGACGTGCCATATCATACATATCTCTTGTGATCCTTAGATCAGCCGTCTCTAGTTTGAATTGCAAACGGTCCTATCAATCTCTTGCATAATACCATTTTCCGATCTACCTAATCGATCACACTGGTAGCAGAGGCAATATCTCTCAGGAGCATACTTGAACATAGTAAGATTCGGTAGATATGAACATTTTTCTCCATAAAAGGTAACTGTACTGACAATATAATTATCATTAACACGTACTAGAGCTTGAGCAACTTTATCTACCAGTTTGTTGTCCTCTGATACATTCTTGTTGAGATCCCAAAATATCTCCCTTTTAACTTTAGTAAATCTTGAAATCGCAACTTTCAGCCAAAAAAACACAAACTACTCGATGAACAAAATAAACCTTCAACTATCGTTGACTAATCCATTTAATCCCTAACTTTTTTTTCGACCAAGCCATTTTAGACTCAACGTTAGTCAACTATAATTGTTGACTAATGTTATAAAAAGTTGGGTTTTTGTGAATAAAAAGTTTGGGATTAATTTGGTAAACAAAAAGTTAATTGGGATTTTTTGGTAAATAAAAAAATTGAATTTTTTTTACCCAAAAAGTTATTTTTCAAACTTTTGGATTAAAGTATTGGAAACTATTGTGGATTATAAAATATTCACAATTAAAAATCTAATTCGTTAGTTTTGAAAAAAAAATACTGATATGAAAAAAGAAATCACTGTTTTATTTATTACCTAAAAAATATTTTGATAGTATAAAAATGAAATTAGCGTTTTTAAAAATAAAATCAATTTTTGAAAAACATAATCCAAATATGGTTTTTATTCATAATTGTTTTGGAAATAATTACTAAAATTTGGAATATTTACTAACTACTCTATATTATAAAAATCAAAATGTTAGATCACACAATGAATATGTTACTAATTTTAATAACTATTTTTTTAAAAAAATATGAATTAATTTTCACAAATTTTACCGTAAATAATTAATCATTTTCATGTTATCTTTCACAATCTTTGATTTTATTGTCGAAGATTCATAAATTTTATAAATTTCTTTTTTAATTTAAGAAAATTATTTAATATAGATTTTGGGTGAAATATTGTTGGGGATATATAATTTTTCATGGAGAAAATGAATCATGTAATTTTATGAGCTTCGACGTATCATTTTAACTATTTTAATCTTAAATTTTGTAAAAATAAATTAACTTTTTGGTAAATTTTTTTATAACTTTTTATTTACCAAAAAATCCCCAACTTTTATTAAACAAACCATTATAGTTCTATCGTTAGTCAACGGTTATAGTTGAGTTCTTCCCCAATTTGATTTTGGGAGATTTTGCGTTTTGAACATTTTAAAAAAAAACAGTTAACACTGAGTAACATAATAATAGCCATCGTTAACATTGATTTTATAAAAACCTAATTTTGCATGGTCAACGCAAACTTGAATAATTAATTCGCCAACATATAAATTAGGAAATTAATGTGTATTTAGAAAAATTGGGAAATTAAATGATCATTTGTCATGGAATCCCCTTAGTCCAGTGGTCGACTAAAGTGTAATTAATGTTTCTACTCCAGGAAGTCTGGGTTTCAACTCCCAGAAGATTCGATTTCTGCAGGTTATTAATGGAGACAAGCTTATAAGAAAAATTTCAGCGTGGTGCAAGAAGAGCCGTTCAGTGTGGACCCAATCTGCGTGGATTCTTGTGGAACAGATATATTGTCAATTGAAAAAATGTTTTTGTAGTAGTTCTTCTAATATGTAATAATAAAAAAAAAAGATTTCAGACGGTAAAAAAAAATGATCATTTGTCTTCCTTTGATTGTGAGAAAAAAAAAATTATTGTGACTATTGTTATTTTTAAAACCCACCATGAATCACAATCACGGAAGCAATCACTTATTTTGGTGAAACACATCAACTTTAATGATAAGAGATTTTTTTGTCTAATACATTCTCTTGAATACATAATGTATAGTAAAAATAAAAGTTCTTATATAAAAAATGAAGTTCAGAAATCCTTCATTTTTTTTTACTTTACCTAAAAATCAAATAACTTTTCTCTTACTACACAACAAATAATTAACACAATAGCTAGTTTCTATACAGACACACTCCACACACGTTGAGTCACGGACTGGATAATTACAAAAGTCATATAGCACCAAATATATCATCGTCTAACTGACACACACAAACATTTGGTTCACAGTGAGAGAAATCAGAAATGGGTTTCGTTCTAAACAGAAGGATAGATTTCTCTCTTCTTTTCTTGATCATTGTGATCTTGTTTTGGTATAAAGCTGATTCGAAATGTGATTTCAAAGCAATTTTCAATTTCGGAGACTCAAACTCTGACACGGGAGGATTTTGGGCTGCTTTTCCTGCTCAATCCGGTCCATGGGGAATGACTTATTTCAAGAAACCGGCTGGTCGTGCTTCAGACGGCCGTCTCATAATTGATTTTTTGGGTAATTATGAGTATTGTTGAATATTCCATATTTGTATTTATATTCATGACCGATCCAACGTTTTCGGATGTTTTTGCGCAATATACGAATCTTTTGTTAATATAGAGAAAATAACTTCAAATTTTCTTCCTTGTAAATTTGGTCTTGTAAGTCTGAAATCTAAAACCATAGGTCTATTGTAGCTTGACTGGCTTATTTGTAGCTGTCGGTACTCGCCAATACTCATTTGCATGTGCTCTCAACCGGGTCCAATGCTATCACTAACAGTACTAAACATAATGTTGAATTCATTATAGCGGAATCTCTTGGAATGCCTTTCCTAAGCCCATATTTGCAATCTATTGGGTCCGATTTCCGACATGGTGCAAACTTTGCGACGTTAGCATCAACGGTTCTTTTGCCAAACACCTCCTTATTTGTCTCCGGGATCAGTCCTTTCTCACTCGCTATTCAGCTAAATCAGATGAAACATTTCAAGGTTAAAGTCGACGAGACCCATTCTTCGGACCAGCAAGGTATATCATCTCCAAACTATAAATGATCAAATATATGATGAAATCAACAAACCAAATAACATAAATACCCTTGTGATGTAGCGTTGAAGATCGTACCGGCTAGGGGTGTTTTCGGAAAATCGTTGTACACGTTTTATATTGGTCAAAACGATTTCACATCCAATTTAGCGGCCATTGGAGTCGATGGTGTGAAACAGTATCTTCCACAAGTTATAAGCCAAATTGCTGGAACGATTAAGGTACCAACTATACTAACTCCATAACGTTTTTGGTTTAGAAAATTAGAAGATTAGACACTATTTTTTTTTTTTTTAAATCAAATTTAAACCTTGTCTCTATCTCGAACCATTAGTCTTCTCATTGAACTGCATCTTGTTTTTAGTGCAACCCTCTTATAATTTTCTATTTTAAAATCAGATATTTAAATGGTTTATATCCGCTAAGTTTTCTTCTTTTGGTTCGTATTGTATGTAGGAGATATATGGAATAGGTGGTCGGACATTTTTGGTATTGAATTTAGCACCGGTTGGATGTTATCCATCGATTTTAACCGGTTACATACATACCGCTACGGATTTAGACAAATTCGGTTGTCTAATTCCCGTAAACAAAGCCGTCGATTATTACAATGCGTTGTTGAAAAAGACATTATCCAAAACAAGAACCGAAGTAAAAAACGCTACCATAATTTACTTAGATACTCACAAGATATTGCTCGACCTCTTTCAACACCCCAAATCTTACGGTACGTACTGTCAAAACCTCCAAAGCCGGTTTGGTTTAATTGTACTCTTTAACCGATTAAAATCCAAATTTTCGGTTTTTTTGCATAACCTAATCTTTTTTTTTTCCTTTGAAAATAATCATATGAAAGGTATGAAACATGGTATTAAAGCTTGTTGTGGATACGGTGGACATCCGTACAATTTCCATCAGAAGTTATTTTGCGGCACCAGCAAAGTGATCGGAAATTCTTCTGTGACGGCCAAAGCTTGTCGCGATCCGCACAATTATGTGAGTTGGGACGGAATTCACACAACGGAGGCTGCAAACCACCGCATTTCCATGGCCATCCTCGACGGTTCGATATCAGATCCTCCGTTCACACTCAATAACCTATGTACATCTGAATTATGATGTGAGAACTTATTAGTTGTTAATTGTTTAAATGTACGTGAATTTTTAAATATATCCACCAACTAAGCATATTGTGACGAACAAAATTATATAGATAATAGATATAATATATAAGTATATGTTTAAAATTGTGTAATATGCTTTACAGATAGATTGTTCTCCTAATCATTAATTGATTGGATTAAGAAAATAGTTAACTAGTGACATTTCTTCGTCACCTTTTTCGTGCGTAACCGGATTCTAAAATATTTTTTAAGTGTACGTGACGATTGATCTTCTATCTTTTTGTGCCGTATTTTATACCATCTGGACATTTTTTGTGATCTTATTTATATATATCCGCTGACTAATGAAACACATACTACAGATTATTAATACCAAAGTATTTGAGTATATAACAGACAACAGTTCCATTTTTGTTTGACTAACCCATGTAGGACTGGGATTATTAACCGAATCGTGCTAGTTGAACCGAACCGAACCGCGCTAACCGAACCGAACCGAACCGAACCANGGTTCGGTAATATTTAAAATTAATTTCGGTTCTCGGTTCGGTTTGGTTCGGCCGAACCGATCGGTTAAACGATTTTTTTATAAAAAAATTAAGTTTTTTGATTTTTTTTTCTAGAAAATAACCGAAAAATTACCCGAAAATAAGCGAAAATAACCGAAACTATCCGAATTAAACTGATTTTGTCAATATTTTGGTTATTTTCGGTTTTAAAAAAAAAATAACCGAACTACCCAATAACCGAAAAACCAAACTACCCGTACCGAATTACCCGAAGTAAGCGAAGTAACCGAATTTCCCTGCCGGATTTCAAATACGAGTTCCATTATTGTTAGATATTTTATCTAATTAAAATGATTTTAAATATGTTTGATACTACGTAAAGACTGGCAAATTAGCAGAAATAAGGAAAATTATGGAGAGGGCCTCTCCATGAGCAAAGGGAGAGCAAAAACGATGAACAGAGTTTACTCATGCATAAGCAAAACGGGTAGAAGTTCAAAAAGAAACAAGCTTGGAAAGTTGGAAAATGTAACTTCTTACTGTACAGAGCCAGAAAAAAAAAAATTGGGAAGAAACTACAAAAATCGATCAAGGTATATTAGAAGAAGAAGGAAGATCTTCATGATATTCCAAACATGGCTGAGTTCTCACCATCGTCGCCGCCGGCATTCTACTCCGACCAATCCAAATATTTCCGATCATCTCACTCTTCTCTGACTCTCTCTCCATCTCTCCTAACCTCTTCTTCCTCACTAATTTCACCACAACCACAATCACCACAACAACCACGACCGATATACCGATCGCGGCTAGAGCAAACCACCACCACTTCCTCCGAACCAACTCCGGTTCGGGTTTCGGCTTCTGGTTTACAACCACAAGCGCGTAATAATGCCCACGAGAATTCGTAGTGGCACATTCGTAATTCCGTGCTAGATTAATGCTGAAATTCAACAACCCATTATCTCCGAAGGCTACGCATTTGATTCTTCTTCTTTCATGATGGTGTGAAACGTAAGCATCGAATCTGATTAAGATTGGATTGTCTCTCTTGATCGAAAGATTCAACTTTTTGAGATCATTCGTGTTCGTCGCGTCGTAAGCGGTGAATCCAATAACCGGAGAAACAAAAGAGTAATTATTAGCTAACCGGAAGTAAACCGATGAAGAGTAATCACCGAGAGTCTCATAGACGAAAGCTATCCTCCTAGCGTACGGCGTCGTTTTAACCATCGGAGGGATGTAAATTCCACTGAAGTTGGCTCCTTTTCTCCAGAACATACTGTTACGGACCGTAACAACCGATGCTTTGATGTCGGAAATATTCGACGGAAGTGAAATTTCGTACAACGAGCCTGTGTGTCTTCTTGTATTGGCACGAGCCGCGTATGAACGAATCAGATCGTCCAAATCTTGAATGTTGATGCAGTAAACCATCGATTGTAAATTAGAGATGATGCAGAAGACCAAGACGATGAGGCCAAGATTTGCACTGATTATAGATCCCATTGCCAGAGAAAACAAAAATCAAGAACGACGACGAAGACCCAGTTGAGTTTTGGTGATCTTCATCAGAAAGCTATGATCTTTGACTAAAGGGTATGAATAGAATTGTGATCCAGATAGATCAGAATCAAAGTGAAAACATGATTGAGATTTGGAAACATGATTGAGATTGAGATTGAGATGAGGGAATATAATTAAGCACATATACACACTCAAAAGGGAGTAATAGACATATAATAAAATGTAACAGCTGCATGAATATGGATTTGATGAATGTGTATGGTTGATTAAAAATATTAGAAAAAATGACCGTACTTAGATATTCAAACTTGAAAGAAAAAAGGGGAGAGAAAGTTGGGTTTGAGCTGTATTAATGGTGGATGTTTTTTTCGTTTCTTTCATTTTGTTTTTGTAAGTATTAAAAATAAAAATAAAAGGTTATTGACCCAAAATAAATTGATTTTGGAGTTTTTCTCTTTAATCAAAAGTTATAAGACCATCCCAACAATGGTATCTGACAAGAGTATCTCAACACTTAAAATAAAAAATATTATTATTTTATTATGTGGATATCTCAAATAGTTGAGAACTCCACCCAAAAGCAATGTTCGAAAAAGCGCTAAGCGGGCGGTCGGGCACCGATTTGCGCCTAGGCCGAAAAGCGGTGATTAATCACCGATTAATTTTGAACATTTTTTTTTAAATTTTATAGTTTATATGTATATAAGTTATAAGTTATGAATGTATGAATCAAAACAAGTATAAAATAAGTTTTTTTTATTATCAAAGTAACAAAACATTAGGAAATTAAGTTCAAATTCACATCTAAATTCCAAAAACAAAAAAGAAGTACAAACATATGATGCAAAAAATAGATTTGTCTTGATATTGAGAGACAAAAAAGGTATAAGGAGAGAAAAATCTTCATCATCTTCTTCAATGATCAAATTAGCATGTGTGTTGTACTTTTAGAACAGAGCCCAAAAGTATGTTTCTCATTTGAGATAAGTTTGGGTGGGGTTCTCAACTATTTGAGATACTCATCCAATAAAACAATATTATTTCTTTTTTTTTTTCCAAATGTTGAGATACCCCTCTGAGATACCCTTGTTGGAGATGCTCTAATAGAGACTAGATTCTACCCCGTGCGTCCGCACGAGAATTTTTATTTTTTTTGTTTACCAAATTTTGTAATATATTTTGCTTGTATTTAGATATAACTTATTTTATAGATATAATTTTTCTAATAAGTGACAAAGATTCATTTTTGTGTTTATATATAGTTTGTTTTTGTAGATTTAAGTTTTTCTAGTATTAAATATGACCGTGATTATAAAAACATAATTCTAACTCGTCCATTCATATTAATCCGAGAATGACCGCGATTATAAAAACATAATTCTAACCCGTCCGTTCATATTACCGTATAATATAAATATTTACTAATTTCAAATATTTAAAATTTTAGGCTGATTGATTATGATAAAAATATACAATAACATATCGTTTATCATGTCCGTCATTATGAGAATATTATTTAAATTTGAATATTTAAATTAAATCTAAATTAATATCCGGTTTATTATTTTTGTAAAGAAACAACTGGTTTTGTGATTTTTGATAATTAATCTAACATATATTTAAGGAAATCCAAACTAATCTAAATTAAAATTTGAATTTTTGGAATTATTTTTAAATATAAATTAAAATATTTTTT
>PKML01069459.1:0-29291 GCA_002933935.1 Eutrema yunnanense | reverse complement strand
AAAATATATAGTATTAAAAATAATTAAGAAATAAAATAATAAATAACCTCTTTAATGTAAAATATATACTTTCCATATTCTAATCAATAATTTTAAAAGACTATTATATCCTTTCCTATTTCAATTATTTTTTGTTATTTGTAATGACATTTCATGTAATAACTTACAAAACAAAGTTCATTTTTAAAAATATCTTCTTAAATAATATTATAGAGATATAAAGAAGATGTCGGATATCGTAATGTATGTATGCGGATGACGTAATGATCATGCAATTTTTTTGGTTTTTACAATTTTTTTTGTTAATTTAAATTTTCATATTAAACGAAATTTTCGATTAACTGAACCAAAATAGCATGGTTTACTTTACGTACATGTATAAAATCTAAGAAAACGAGAAATATCGTTATAATCTTACTATTCTTTTTCTTTTGTCTAAATTTTTCTAAAATATTAAGGTGGAAATTAAAAGAGAATACAATAGCCAGTGGGAAACTAAATTTTTCCTGAGGCAAAACTCTATGAAAGATATACAATCCACCAACCCTTCAAACTACATAAAACATAGTAGAAAATAAAATAAAATAAAAAATATACATATTTTGGAACCTAAAACACTGTAGGTAATATAAAAACGGATGAAATAGTTGAACAAGATTCAATATTTTGTAGAAATATATATAAGAATTGTAAAATCGGTGATTAATGGTTTTCATAATTCACAAATATATATATATATAATTCTACGAAATCTTAAATTTTGTTCATCCATTTAATAAACTTTTGATGATAAAAGTAATGATACTATTACCGATATTTCAGATTTATTATTTAAGTTAACTTTTCTCTTTAATTAAGTGATTTCGTTATTCTATTCCTTAAAATGATATTGTCTCACGTATATTGACACATATGTAATGATAGTAAATTTTGTTGGAAAAAAGAAACAGATAGTGAAGTTTTGTCATGCCAACTCTTCCTAAACGAACACGTATATTGATTCTTGAGTCATATTATTTTACAAAAAGACTACCAAATAAGATTAAAATAAAGTTTTAAACTTCAACTATTTTCTTAAATATGAAGAGAAATGGAGTATTGGTTAGTAGTTGAAAGCGCCAGCGAAGTATAAGGGTGGAAGAGCTGTACCATCACTCAATTTTAGTGGTTTATATATATATATATATATATATATTTCTTTTTTAGCACAATTCTTTCTAATTTCATTTATAAGATTAGTAGTATTTTTAAAGTTCCTCTTTTTGGTTAATAATTTTTTTTTAATACTGAATAAATTATGAAAACTATTACAAAGATAATTTTATAACGGACAATGCTATCCGCTCCACAACGATCTGCGATCACGATAAACGGTTTCACTTGCACTACGTTAAATTGTTTTTTATAAATTTGCCTTATTAATCCGTAGAAATTATGTTTTTTGAGAATCGAAACCCAAATCTCTTGATGTAGAAATATTAATAAATTATTTGATTAATCATTGGACTAAAGGTGCTCCCAAATTCGTAAGTATCTTAGACGCAAAAATCAACGGTTTGCATAATTTTCCATGTTTCCTCACCTAGAATATATAAAAGGAAACGACAAAAGAGATCAATTATACGATGGGCTCTATAATGGGTCCATACTGTAAATGGGCCTAAGACAGGCCTTATAAACCCCACAAGATGCTACCAGTCTATGAACACCACTGAGTTGGATTTCTAAAGATAAGAGCAGCAACCAGTAAGAGCACGAGGAACGTCCACGTGTCGCTAGACGGAATCTTGTTTAGTAAAAAGCGCAGCAGAAAAAAAATCTCGAGTGGAGAGAAATCAGAGAAGAAGAGGACGAGAAGTAGTAGTAGGCAGAAGAAGAAGACAAATAAGAAATTATCGGTTTGCTTCGATGGCGATGACAGTAGCAGCTTCGTCCTCTGTGGCAGTAATGATTCCACGTGTCCCCGCCGTCTCCGCCCGCTGCTCCGCCGTTCCTTACCTTCCTCCGCTTCCTCCTCGCTCTTTTGGCCGACCCTCTCTCACTCTTCCGCTGAAGCTAGTTTCAGGTGACCGATTTATTTTCCCCAATCTCTCTTTCCGTGTTTGATAAAATCGAGAAATGCCTGAGAAATCGAGCTTGCATGAGAAAATTAGAATATTCCGGGCCGGAATTAAAATTCAGCGATGCGGCGGTTCGGTATAGTGGTTAAAAAGTCAAAATTTACCGGTTTAATAGATCCGGTGTGGATGGTGAATCTAAACCAAAAACATTGGATTATCCGGTTCAATCGCAGGGAATGGTTTGCAGAAGGTTGAATTGGTGAAGACGAGAGCTTCTTCGTCAGAGGAGACCTCAACTTCCATTGACACCAGCGAACTCTTCACAGACTTGAAGGAAAAGGTAAGAAAGCCATTGATTGTGATGGAAAAGAAAAAAGAAAAAAACACCAAGTTGAGTTGCTTGGCTTTGTGTTATGTTTTGATTTTCGGTTTTGGTGCAGTGGGATGGTCTTGAGAACAAGTCGACTGTTCTTGTTTATGGAGGAGGAGCCATTGTTGCAGTTTGGTTATCTTCCATTGTTGTTGGTGCCATCAACTCTGTTCCTCTGGTAACAATCTCTAAAACCTCTTTTGGATATCAGAGAAAGTGGAATGGAGAATGATGTTTGTTTGTTTTGAGTGTAGCTTCCGAAAGTTATGGAACTTGTCGGTCTTGGGTACACAGGATGGTTCGTCTACAGATACCTTCTCTTCAAGGTAACAAAACTGCGACAAATTCTTATAAATCATCTGACACGAATCAAAATCTGATGATCAATCTTCTTTCAGTCAAGCAGAAAGGAATTGGCTGAGGACATTGAATCCTTGAAGAAGAAGATCGCAGGGACCGAATAGATTCATACAAAAACCAGCTTTCTCTCTGGAGTTTTTTCCTGTAAGATGATTATTATACAATTTCTCTGTTTCAACAATGTATCTTCTGCAGTCTGAAACTATTTATCCACGGGCATTGAAACAAATTAGTTTCAGGACAGACACATACTTCAAAATTGACCCCAATTCTAAAAGACGAAGATGATCAAAACATGCATGAAAAAAAACTATATATACATCATATGCAAGTGTAGAATCATGGTTGTTTCAGACGCACACAACCTAAGTACTTGTGGTTTTTGAATGCCGCTAAACCAATAGTAACCTAAGAAAACAAAAAAAGGCTGTGCAGTTACCAAAGTCAAAAGATATGGTTGGTTCTAGAGACGGATGGAGAGCTCGGCTCGGAGATAAAGAACGTCATTGATGAAGTAGGGACAATCTTTAGCAATGAAACTATCCCATGGTGTCGCAAGCAAGTCTCTGTAACCAACAGCTTTACCTGGGGTGAAGTTATAGTTTCCTTTGTATCTTACGGCAAAGTCCTCTGTTGGCTTCGACCTCGCTGAAAACTCGTAGTCCACAGTCAGACTCACCGACCCTTTTTCTTGCATCCCAAGAAACAATCCAAAACAGTGAAACAAATTTAGCTGGTCCATGTTGCAGTGAGCTGAGAGAGAGAACCCTTGTCCTCCTAGGTGAAACGCTTGAGAAAAAATCCGACTTGATGGATAAAGGGCCGCACAGTCTTTTCGTTTTAAGTCTAAGAAGACGATGCATTGATGGCGAGGAACCATGAATTCCACAAGTTTGATGGGTCGGCATTTGTAGGCTCGTTCAACAGACCGGTTCTTAAATGGGGAGGGTAGTTGAGTGGCTAAAATGCGTCGATGGGTCAGTGATTCTGCTTTGAAGAAGAGAGCTTCAAGGACTAGTTTTGATGCGACAGAAGGTTTAAAGTCGTCTGAGGTCAAGATTTTCTTGAGTGTGCGACATGTCATGTGAGGGAAACGGATGTAGGGAGCGAGATGAGAACGGAGGATTTCTTGGCGTTCTTCTAGAACTGAGTAATGTGAGTTTGCCCATTTCAAGACAACTTCGTATAAAATGTCTTCAGACGCAATCATTAGATCGTTACTCGCTAGTATTGTCTGTATACCTACTAACGGTAAAGCCATCACTTCCTCTAGGGGAAACCTATCAAAAATGTGAGAATGCATTTAAGAAAAAAAAAAAAAAAGAGTATGCGAGGATAAAAAGGCAGATATATATACTTGGATATATCCTTGTAGTGCGAGGTGAAGAATTGCGCTGCGGCATTTGTCAAAGGCTTTACGGAATCAGCCATCAGCACAGTCCAAGGAAGATCAAGAAGAAGCAATGCAGAGTCTATTGTCATAGGCATATCCAGCAACAAACGGCTGCAATACTTCATACACGAAGCAACCTCAAACTTGTCAGCGGTGATTAGAACATCGAGCAAAGCAGGGACCGCCGTGACTGATAGTGAATTTCTATACATGAAACTCAGTAGCTCCATTACAGAAGCTTCCTCTGCAAACAAATGGAAACCCAATTACTTCCTCCAGAAAAGATATAAGTATTTCATATTTTTAAAGTTTTCAAATTTAGAGAATTACAATACCAGAAGCATCTATTTTCAAGGTCAGATGTTTTTGCTCCGACTCAAGCATTCCATTACAGAATAGCTGTGAGAAAACAAACAGAAAGCATAAACTTATATCCCATCTATCTTAACACTAACACATCAAACTTAGATCTCAATACCTTGTAGAAAAAGGGGCTTTTGGCTGCCAGTATCGGAGAGCTTATATGTAATTCTCTAACTGAAGGATTAATAATGAATAATATGAATCAATCAGATTTGTCGAAAGAAGTAATAAAATCACATACTCATATATATATACCTGATTCTGATTCTTGGTTAGTGGCTCCTTCATGTTTGCTTTCGGATGATGAGTTCTTGTTCAAGTCAGACTCCACTTGACATGTACCAAGATCCAACACTGATTATATATCCCAACTTCTATCAGCATTTCATAATCTAAACTTTGTTTATACAAAACCATGGAGAAAATCCCAATACTTTTAAACTGTTGATGAATTAAACCTTATAAATGCAAGAAATGGATAATGAACAAACCATGGGTCTGATTCTTGGAATCTTCTCTCCTGCGTTTACGATCTCTAACCTTATCGCCGCCACGAGTGATCTCGATCCGAAGGACGCGATCGGAGAATTTAACGTTGTTGAAGGCGAACCCAAAATCGCCATCGGAGCCGGAATCGGAATCGGAATCCATACCAAACCCTAATTAATCTTTGAGTTCGAATTCGAAAACCCGATCCCAAGAGCTGGAGCGGATCTGTGGAAGAGATTTATCGCAAGGGTTTGCAAATTTAAATGCAAACCTCATTGCCTGTAACGGAACCATTCAACGTTTCCTTTTCTGGCGCGCCCACCTCACGCGCTCTCTATATATGTACACACGTATTCTCGTTAATATCTACATAGTCAATAAATATATTTTGATTGTTTTTTTATAATATTATATTAAATCTGAGCAGCTTTAGGATTAGTAATTAATGATATAGTTTCGTTAACTTAATTAGAGAAATCTTAAAGATTTTTTTTGCTTTCTCTATTATTATTATTTTTAATAACTCGGGTAATCTCAAGTCTTTGGCACCGTACTAATCTCGGGATGAGCCCGCTTGTTGGATACCGGGCATCATGTGAAACATCCAAGCCAAAGCCCAAAAGCCAACTGGCCCAGCAAAAGAGTGTTAGTTTCCAAAAGTAGTTTTAGCCAAAACAAACCATTACGCATTTTAGTCCCCGAATCTCACTAGCCTCAGACCACAATCGCTGGATTACTTTATCTATCTTTGTATCCAAACTTTGATATATTAGCTCATACGTGATCATGTTAATTACAAAGCATAAAGCTTTATAATATACATACCTAAATATTAATTAGCGATTCTGACCACACAAAAAAAAAATTAATTAGCGAATGTCAATAAAATTAACTAACGGAAATCAAAGAATTGTACTGTGATTAATTTTTTGTTACCAAAATCAACCTTAAATAGAAAATGATTGCATGTTTTTCTTCACATACTGTTGATCGATCGGTCAACGTAGAAGAAAGAAAAAGAAAAGAAGAGGATGTTTTGGAGAACGAACACCAGCTTGGGTCGTAAGAGAATTGGCTCTTAACACTCTAATGATTCCACATGGCCGAAATTATTACAACAAACAATATAAATATTAGAGAGAGAGATCGTCGTCGCGAGGTAAGAAGATGCTAGAGACGTAGTCTTGGAATCGAGAAGAGTAAATCTTAGGATGGACGGTCGAGATTGAGTTTGAATTATGTTGGATGGTTTTGTAACAATGTTCTATGCGTTTCTTCACACCATAGTCTTGAAATGTGTCTACGATCCCTAAATACAAAACCACATCGTACCATTCCTCCTCTTCTCCCGCCGCTCTCTTCACTCGCCGTGCTCTCGCCGGAATCTTCATACCAAAATTGGTACTCGAGCTGCATCTTAAAAAAACAAATGAAAGATTATATATTTACTAATAAATTACGTTTTTTTACTCGGGCTGAACGGATCAACCGATAGGGTATATCAAAAAAAAAAAAAAAAACGTTTTCAACTGTTTCTGGTTTCTTTACCTGTTGACAAAGAGGTCACTGAGTGTTGCTAATTTGCTGTTTCTGTTAATCAGATTTGTTTCTGAGCTTGTGGTATCGCTTGTCATTGAGTTTTCGCTTTCGACTGAATCTGTTAAGAATCAAAGAAATGTTTTTTTTTTGTTCCTAAGACCAAAAAAAGATATACATTGCGTGTTTTTCTTTCTTTGATAATGCATTGTTGCAAAAGATTTACCTCTGTTGGGAGAGCATGAGTACATTGTTCCACAAGATCTATCTGGAGAATTTAAAGCTGTTTTCATCGACTTTGCGCTATGGCTTTTCAATGAGCCTGCAAATTTAATATATATGTTGTAGTCTTTGCCAAATAACATAAAACAAGAGATATGTTGGTGAAGTTTTTTACTCGGAGGTGTGTAGCTACCGTAAACCGGGTTTACTCCATCAAGTGAATCTGTTAAGAGTGGTTTATTATGATCAGATAAATCCGACATCAACAAAACGAAACACTTTCACTAACAAAAACAGAGAAAAAAAGGGAACATTATATGTCACCTTGATATGACTCTTTTACTTGTAAACCAATCAATAAGCTGTAATCCATTATACCTTCTTCTTCCAGCAGCTCACAATCTAGCTTTGTTTGCCTGTAATGACCCTTTGTGTTTGAGCATTTTGAAACATAAATTGGTTACATTCAAGATGGTAGCTAGAGAGAAAGAGAGAGATACTTGATGATGCGTTGTCTAGCCAATGGATCAACGTAGAAACAGAAATCGAGATCTATATCCTTCAATACAGTGTTGTTTCTCACTTCAATTTTCTTGTTAGTCCGGCCTTTCGGAGAACCTTTTAGGTCATAGAGTTTGTTCATTAAGACCGTCGAATGTAGCATGTTTGACATCACAGCAAAATACGTCTGCATGCATGCACACAAATAAAAAAACTTTTGTTTAAGTAACAACTAATTCTAAAACACAAAACATTCGAATCATGATCCTTCACCTTAACACCTCCAATAGGCTTCACAACATGAGCACCATAAATCCTTGAGAATAGCGATGATCTGTGATTATGAAGATGTCGGTAGTAACCGGGAAGCATCTCTAGTATTACCTATAAAATCACATGATGATAATTTTCAATAAAAAAGAAGGACTCAATAATATATACTTTTTCAACGAGAATGTTTTGTTGAATATATACCTTAATCTCGGATTTTCGAAGAATCTTGATGAGAAAACGGTCATCAGTGGATATGTGGAACACATTCCCAATTTTCCCAAAAGAAAGCTTCTTTAGAGTCTCGTCATTGCAAATGGAATGCATGTAATCATCATGATCAATATCTTCAAGTTCTTGTATAAGTCTACAAAGAACAAAACATATTTAAAACAAGAATCAACCAATTACCATTATTAGTTAACAGTATATTACCTGAAGCCCAAGGGACAATAATCCTTCCAATCAAATTCAGTAGTTGTGCCAGGTGGCAATTGTTTAATGTGCTTTGAAGAGTATCGGACTCGATTTTCCTCTGTGGCTCTCACCTCCACGGCTGATATCTCCCTCGTAAGCTTTGCCATTTAAAACCCTAAATCGACACACAAATACAGAGAAGACGAAGAAGACGAAGACGAATTAAAGAGGGAGAGTGAATTTGTATCAAAAGAAAAATTACAAGATTTTTTTATATATAAAATATATGATTTTGTTTTTTCTGGTAGGATTAATCGTTGGTTTTAACTAATTTGGCCGTTGAGGCAACAATTATCTCCAAATTACCAAATTTTGTTTCACCTTTGTATCGTTTTAAGATGATATTATTTCTCTTCTTATTCACATTAAAATGATTTTTTATGTGTTCACAGAAGAAGAAAAAAAAAACAGAGAAATTTGAGTATTGGCAAAAAGAAGAAAAATCCAAACCAAGAGAATTTGTTAGATTCATATAACCGTCATAACAGCCTAAACGCCTTGAGGTTGAGTGAGATCTGAACCGTTGATAGAGGTGCACGTGGCGGAGATCTATGGTTTAGAAACCAAAAGACATCTGAACCGTGGGAATCAGATAACAGATCTCAGCCGTCCATCACTTCTCTTCCTCGTAATATGCCAGACGATTTCATCAGGAAACAGCACATCAATCCTCCGCCGTCCGATGACGATCTCATGTGATTCTTTCCCGCCAGATTTCGAATTGCGTTCCAGTCTCTGAGCGGGGACGGCAGAGGAGAAGACGCCGTCGAGTCCGTACCGTCGTCGGAGAAATTTACCGATCCGGTTAACGAATTCTCTTTCGAACTCTCGGCGTCATCAGCGAGACTGTTTTCCGACGAACTGATCGCAGATCTCGACTTTCTCATCCTTCGACTCCGACGGCTCTCCGCCACTTTTTCTTGAACGGACTTGAAGAAATCAGCCGGGAGTTCGGAAGCGTCGATCACCATGGCGGCGATGTTAAGAACGCCGTGGAACTTCCCAGAAGGGCGACGGATCTGAAGCGCGACGAGAGACGGAACCTTCACGGCGGCGGTTGGGAGGAAGTTACTCACGAGGAAGCGTACAGTTCCGATCAGATGATCCCGCAAGTAACCAACAGCATAGATCTCGATGGAAACGCCAGAAGTTTCGCTACAGAGGAAATCCGAAGAAACCTGGAAAACGAATTTGTCGTTCCAAATCGGATTCTCAGAGCCGATACGATCAATCCGAGTCCGGAGCTTGTTGGAGGAATTAACCCAGACAGATGCGTAAGTCTGCAATCGCCGGAGCTTTCCCGTCGGTTCTTTGAGTCCTTGCGCCGAGATGAGATTGATCTCAAGAACGTGCGACTCCTCCTTCTCACTGTTTCCAGCTTCCATCGCTCTCTCTCTCTTTTACAATGAAGCTCACCGCCGGAGAGTTTTAGCCGCCGGTTAGAACGAAGAGAGATGCGAACGAGAGAGAGAGAGAGAATGCTTGAGACCTTTTTATACAGTAATAATCTTTCCAGAAAAAAGAAATGAATGAAACAAATCTTATGACCTAAGGGAAAAAAAAAGAAATGAATGAAACAAATCTTATGACCTAAGGGAAAAAAAAAGAAAAGAGAGAAAAAAAGGCACAATTTTAATCTGTTTTTTATGCGTCTCCGTTTAACAAAGTGGGGTTTCCGGTATCAGTTCCGTTTTCTGGTGGCGGTTTAACATATTTTCCGATTACTTTCTGGCGACCATTTCTACTTCTCATTCTAGTCAGCTTATCTTTACTTCTCTTCTTCTTCTCCTCTTTCTCTACATTCTTCCTTTGCCTCTCTTTCTCTAATGAACCTCGCCACACGATCTCACCAGTCCATGGCCATAGCCAGTGACCCACACGACGGTCTGAGTCTGCTTCCTCTGCAAGATCCTCGTCCATTGTTTTCAGAGTTGTGTAATCGAACCACTTCACCCACATCTGCCCTCTCCTGTTCCTCTGTTTGTGTTGCTCCTGCATCAAACCAGTCCCAGGATCTACATAGACAATGCGCCTTGCGCTGTGGTAAGCCCATACGTTCACCAGAAGCTCTAGTAACCGTGAATAGCAATGCTTGTCCTGTCAGAAAGTTTCAACACATTATTCAAATCCAAACCCAAATGGATTGATCTGAATTAGATCTTAAACCCATCTGAACTTTGGAAGAAGACGGAATGAGTTGTTGCTTACTTTAGTTACACTCAGATAGCAACGGTTTGTTCGATGATGCTCTTCATATATCTGTGCATCCAATGAATCCACAAACATCCTACAAACAAGAGACAAACACTCTCTAAGTACTCTTTTTTTTTTTTCCAATGAGGGTCAAGATTGAGACAATCAATAAGTAATAACAAGCAAGCACCTTGAGAACATGACAAACTCTAAGAAGGATCTTGTTGGCAATGCCCAACTCTGCATCACAGACCATGTATCCCCATCCTCGGGCATTGGTGGCAGTGAGTCCAAATTCTTGATACTGTACATTTTCTTCAAAGTTTCGTTGTAAGCAAACCTTGATCCAAGCCCATAAATTGCAAACAGTCAGGTAAACGAGCCAAAAGTCTCAAACATTGTTATAAAACTATATTTCAAGAAATCCGTACTGTCTTCTTACCTGCAATTCCCAGCATTTATGGCATCACAGAACGACCAAAAGGGTTTCTGCAGAGGGTTTCTAGGATCTTTGTCCATGCGAACCCAAAAATATAAGGCATCTCCGTGTTTCCGTGTTTGTATAGCATTAAGCAGTGCGTCCTCAGCAACCCTTGATAAAGATTCCTGTTTAAGGGTCACAAGTAAATATTATTACTGGGCACAGGTTTCTATCATAGCAATGATTTCTTAAGCAGAAAAGATATATACCTTCCTAGCAGTCGCTCTCCAGGACTGAAACCCAATCCATGAATTTTTATGTAAACGGTCAATCTTGTTTGAAATTGCAAAAAATGCTCCAAAGTCACCAAGAGCATCGCGATAGTACGGATTGTTGAAAAGCGGAAGACGTGATGATGCATCGATATCATCCATCCTAGGTCTCCGTCCTTTAACTGACTGCAATATGATGCATTGACATCAGTTTAGAAAAATTTCCCTCAACGAAAACAATATATTGCACATGGGAACTCACCAGGCCGACCCCACGATAGAGGGGATATTGATGTAGAAACGACCAAGTTCCTTCACCAAAATAGGGTTCATATATGCATAAAGGTTGACCGGTTCTTAGCAGCTCACCTTCGTCCCTCTCATGCAGATCATTCTTACTTCGGTCTGCCCTTTTGGCGCTTTTATATACTTCCTCCCACGTTCCATGATACTGCAAGGCTCTGCCTTTCAGCTGCATAACACGAAAATAAATCAAATAGACACGTAGGAAATGGAGATGAGAATGTCATTTCAAGAACTCGCATCTGAAATGCTTACCTCCTCGTCTTCTCGTCTTTTTCTACTATTAATCATTTGAAGATATCTCTCTTCTTCCCATATTTCATATACAAATGAATCATCATTAACAACCCCAAATCTCATAGCTTCTCCTGGGGTATGATTCCATTGTCCCTCAACCTTCGCTATGAACTCATAGCTTCTTGCTGTTCTATTATTAGGTGTTGCATCCTGAAAAGCTTCAAACAGATGCCAACTCCACTCTTCTCTCAGTTTTGAAGGAACTTTTTGTACATCCTTAGGAGAAGCAACTTCCGATGAAAACTTGAGAATATTCTCTAGTAGAGCCGCATAACCTTCTATGGTTTCCTGAGCCATCATATTCTTAACAGTTGTTTTCCCCATCAAAGCAATTTTCTGCGCCAAAGGAGATATTTTCCCTTCTGATATCACTTCAAGCACAATCTGCGATAGAACCTTAAGATTCTTCTTGGGGAAAAGATACCCCGTAACCCTGTCATCGACCTATTTAATATTGCCAATACAGTCAGTAAGCAGCCAAATGATCAGAGAACATGCCACAACACATCTCCATGGAGAAAACAAGCAAAGGGCAAAGAACAATACATGTTTTCTAATATTGACGAGGTCCGGTGCAACTATCGGTTTCCCCAAAGCCATCGCCTTCATCAAAATTTCCGGAAAAGACTGCTCCTCCAGAAATGATCCGTATAAAACAAGGTCAGAACTTTCGAGTATCTTATCAACATTCCCCGCGATGCTTACATGCTTCACAGCATCTTTTGGATATGTCAAGTTTTGGGAAATTGTCTAAGAAGTTCAAAACAAACAAAGGAACAAGGTTAGTTATTTTGTAATTTCTATCTCCAAGAGCTACAAACCATTTAATCAATAGCAAAGCAGACCTTGTTATACCTCGATAGCGACGCTGTAGTTGGAAGCTGACTCTCCACCTAAAACTATGATCTTGAGATGGGAATTATAACTTTCACTGTTATAGCCTGAAAATAACGGCCGTAAAGCTTGCAGAAGTAGAGCATGTTCCAGCCATTGACCTTTGTACAAGAACTGACTTCCCACAATGGAAATGACCATGTCATCTTTCCGTGGAAAGTCCAGATTCTTTGTTTTCCATGCTTCTTCAGGAGATCCGGGAATCACATAAAAGTTGCCAGCATCAAACTCAGAATAGAGAATCTGCATAGAGCAAAAAGGTGAGACAATATAAGTCAATTGAAAAAGTAATTATCCAAAGCTACTCCAAGAAACCGATCTAAAAGCAGAAACAAAAAGAATAATTTTTGGTGGTTGCACACTAATCATAAAATATTACCGGAAGGAGATAATTATCAAAGACTACAACCGATGCCCGGCTGAAAATCTTTTTCCAATCCGTTAGGAGTTCGATCTGCCCTGTTGAGTTATACTGTCTAGACCGAACAGCTAGAGTTTCTTCGTTGATGACCCAAACAAGAGGCAGAGATTTAAAAGGTTCTTGCATGAAGCTGTCAAAGAATAATAATAGTTTAAACTATCAAGAACTTTGGAAAACATCCACATAGGTGACAATATATGTGTGTGTAATATACACATGATATAAATTCTCATTTCAATATACCATGACTAAAAAACAAAACCAGAAAACTATGTCATATATATTAATACCAAAGGATAGAAAAATCTTACCAAGTAAACATACTCCTAGCTTCGAGAGAGTTTACAATTACGCCATCATAGCTTCAAGATAAGAACAAAGAAAATTATCAATGATCAGAAATCATCTCATTGACCAAGTTAAGTCAACTAAATTTTGCACTATAATAATAAAAGAAAAGAACCTATAATGCATTGGATCAACCTCATCACATGACTACATTAAACTAATTATACCCTCAAGATTAATTCCGAGCTCTGAGCTAATCAAGACATATTTCACTAGTTCTCCTATAGTTTTCAAGCAGTGCATACATAGCACGGGAAATGTAATACATACGACAGCCAGTCGATAACACAGCTCGATGCATGGTTAGTCTCGAGAATCGTGACTGAAACTCCCATGTTCTGCCAAATACCATGCACTGGACCGTCTTCAAGTGAGTAAACCTACCAAGACAAGTTTGAGGTATCATACTTCAGATTACTGGCAAACACCCACAAAGAAGCAACAAAATCTTATACCTCAACTGCATAGCCAATCTCTTGCAGCGCCTTGGAGACAGTCACCATTAACAGGTGTTCTGGATCAGCTAACAAATCGGCAAAAACCTGAAGAAGAGAAAACCACAATGCAGTCATCAGATCTCAACCAAGCATAATTTGATTTCTAATCAGAAGTACTGACCAGAGCTAGCTTGGGCTTTCGAAATCCAAAACGTTGCAGAGTTGTATTGAGAGAAGATGATGTGAAATTGAAAGCATTAGTTTCTCTCTGGAATTTCATCAGAAGCTTGGTGGGCTCAAATCTAGCATCCTCACCGAAATCGAAAAACCCTCTCTCCTTGAAAACAACGAGATCAGGTGGCAAAACCTCCTTGTTACTCCACGGCTTATCCGATCTATCGATCACCAGACCCGGCAAAAACATCTGGAATAGCACAACGAAGAAGAAGAACACACCAATGGTGCAAATCCATTGGAGGTAATCGAGCCTCTTGAATAGGAAGAATCTCGAGAGCCTCGATCTGTTTCTCTGCAAGAACGGGTGTTGCTGTTGCCTTGCTGCTCTCACGCCGCTCTCTCTCTTCGCCGGAATCCCAGATTCCAGAGAACCCATTTTTGTTTACTGAGAAATTACATGCAACTCCGGCGATAAAACAAGAAAAGGCAACCTAACACAAGCTACGAACTCACCCCCCACCTAAATTTCAGTCTAAATCCAGTAGATGCGACGAAATCTGAAAACACATCCGACAGGAAATTTCCAAAATCTGGAGATCACAGCTCACGAAAGCGACTCGAGAGAGAGAGAGAGAGAGAAAGCACTCGAAGTGCGTGTGGTTATTCAGTTGACGACGTAGAGCATCAGCAGCGCACAGATGCGTAGAGATTCTTGTGAGCTCAGTAAAAAGCAAAGAAGGAGAGAGAGAGAGAGAGAGAGAAACTCTTTCTTGCTTGCCGTCAATGGCAGAATCGAAGGAGACTATAGAGAAGAAATCTCTGTGAATTTACAAATCAGATTTTCGCTGCGGATTCGAAGGGAGCAAGAATCTTTGCTTCTCTGTCTTTCTAATTTCACTTTTTTTTTAATTCATTTTGGTGCGACTTAAACAATTTAATTCATTTTGGTGCGACTTACAAATATCATTTATCCTTTTTCTGCTATCTTCCAATTCTTTGAGGTTAGCAATTACTTAATACTAGGTAAATACACGTACTACGCCGCGGAAAAATTGTTTTTATTAATTTTAATTAAATTATGAAATTTTTGATTTTTTTTACATGAGATGTACACACAATGTAAAAATAAATGTATATCCAAACTTGATTTATGTCATCTCGTATCCGGTAACTCGAGCACGCTTTGCTAACCAAGATAACCATAGATCGAGAATATCACATCACTAAGCATGCTAAAGAATCATTATAGTTTCAATTTATCTGGTGGTTTTAAAACTTTATTTGTAAAATGATTTATATTATATAATCAATGAAATTAAAAATGATAGAAAAACTTACAAAAATAGAACAAAAATTAAGGAAAAAAATATAACCATATTGAACCAAAGACATATTCCCATCCATAAGTGTGTGAGAAACAATAATCATAGATCCTTTTGCTTTCTCTGATATATCTCCCACCCTCATGTAGTCCATATTCATAGAATTCTCCAGCACTCTATTAAACAATAATTGGTAGTAATGGCCACATCAACATTAGGTATAGACATGTTTTTTGCTATGTTCAAACATAATTAAGTTATGTTGGAATCAATTGTAATTCTAAAAAAAGAAAGCAACTTATATAAGTGACGCTTACAAAATAAAATTGGAGCTGAGCTCAGCTAGATTTTTAGTATTGTGTTCGTTGTTTCACCACAATCAATTAATCTTATGAGGTAAGTGTATATATTTTTCTTCTAGTTCCGCCTTTATGTTCATAATATGCTAATGCAAAACTAAATTTGAAGAAAAAGATTTTGAGAACTCAGACCAGGAAATTTTTTTATAGAATATGGTTAACATTTAATTTGTATGGATCTTTGCTAACTTCACCATAATGGAACTTTAGTTCTCGACCAAGCTATAAAGATTCTAAAAAAATATGAATGGTACAAAGCCGCCTCCATATATTGCATGTTTTAGGTTTAGGCTACGCCGCAGGCTTTTTTCTAATTCATTTTTATTGGTTTGATATCATTTTGGATATTATATATAAGTAGCTTAGACTAACAAAGATAGATGTTAAGAAGGCTAGCTGCATTGGAACATATAAAATGAAACACTACACGAATAGTTGAGAAACAATAAAATGTAAGAGGGTTTCGTTTGAAGTAGTGTTTTTAAAAGCGGACTGGATAAGTGATCGGACCAGGTTAAACCGTGAACCGGGAATATATCCGGGTTGGATTGATAGTAAAACTCATAGAAAGTTAAACTCTTTCTTGCTTGCCGTCAATGGCCGAATCGAAGGAGACTATAGAGAAGAAATCTCTGTGAATTTACAAATCAGATTTTGGCTGCGGATTCGAATGGAGCAAGAATCTTTGCTTCTCTGTCTTTCTAATTTCACTTTTTTTTTTAATTTATTTTCTTCATTTTGGTGCGACTTAAAAAAATACTATCATTTAATTTATCCTTTTAGGTTATTCAATTACGTAACCAAGAGAAATATTTTACAAATATTTTTTTCTTATGTTACAAACTTACACGCACCCTAATTTAGTTTATCGAGTTAAATAGAAATATTATTTATTAAAATCCGTTTTTGATAGTTTACAAATATTATTATTCTTTGGATATGTGTTTGTTGTCAGAGTCAAGGTTCCGCTGTAGAAGAACTCAATGAGATTGTGATTGATTTCTCCGGTGAAACTTTGCATTCATCAGAGTCCAACATGTTTCTATAGAGATTTACCAGAACAGCTTTGTGTGTGGGATTCTTGGTCAGGTTTTAGGATAAAATCTGCTTATTTCAAAGCCATAACATGATCACTGAGGGAATATCTACTCTATCAATGTTCCTTTTTCTGCTATCTTCCATGTCCCAAATTATTATAAACATTAAATCTCTCAATCAAGTCGCTCCAAAATAAGTCGTATGGGTTGTTAAAACATTGTGTTGTTGATCGTATGGGCATATCTGATCGCCCCTCATTGAGTAACCTTCTTGCTTACCTCTCCTTTATCTTTTCACATGTAAGGAAAGTTTTATTTTGGCATGAAGCGCAAATCAAACTTGTTGGTGTGATTTTACAGGGACGCGAGATTATAATACATCACCAAAACCTGAGAACTAAAAATAATGGTTTCTTGAACTTTCTGGATAGTTAAAAACTCAGTTTTTATGATTATGTGAGGTAGATCGAGTTAATATCATGATCATGAGTTCAGATCTAAAGTGTTTATATGATTGCTTAACATGAATATAATAGCTAAAGAGACATGTTTTGGATCTATATATGTAGGAGATTGTTAATTTTGGATGGAACACAAAGAAGGAAACTCAAAGGATAAAGAGTAAGTTCAGTCACTGCATTGTTATCAACTGAACCAATATAACTAAAAACATATATGGTGGTCTGGTCATATTAAATGATTGATATGCTTACAAGAATATCATATTGTGTGGATCATTTGCGTTCGCGAACTAGACGAACCTTACCTTTGCTGCCTATTGCGCATCCATATGCGTTCGGGAACTAGACGAACCTTGGCCCATCCTCTTTTTGCATAATTTCTCACAACCAAAATACAGTGGATTCCTTGGCCACTAGATCGTGCACTCCCACCGCTGACATTATTTTGTACCCATTCCTAACTAGATCTTTAATTGCATACAAATAAATCTTTATCATAAGTTACTATTAACATAACCGAACCTGGTTCTAACTGTTCATGGGTGTGTTTCAAAAAGCTTTCTATCAATCTCTTATCTGCCACTTCTTTCTTTCTTGTGAATCATCACCATCACTGTAAATTGGTCAGAAGCGGTGGTCACAATCATCACATTTCAGATCTCTTGGTGGAACTGTGATGTATTTGACATTACATTCGGTTGTTTGCATATTTCCTCTTCTCCTCTCGCTAAAAGCAGGTCCGGTCCAGAGCATAAGCTAGTGAAGCCATCGATTAGGGCATCCAATAATTTAGGAGGTATTTTTTTGTTCAATTTTTGTTGTTAGATCTTTTATATCAATGTTTATATATGCAAACAATGTACGTTTTTTTATAGTAATAATACTGGTAAGGGTTTTTTTAGCAATATTTATGGATTTTTCTATAATAAATATAGTTATAAAACTCGATTATGTGAGCTCAATCACTACAAAAAAAAATTGAGTTATTGTGACTAACTTTTGAGATGGAAAATATTCGTCATAAATTTGTGACATTTTAAAAACGATATTATGACCAAATGTTTTCGTTATAATTTCGTAGTTGTACCGTCACAATATCGTGACGAAATAAGTGGTAGCTGAATTTTGTCGCACTTAGAGACGAAATTGTGACTAAAATATTAAGTGTAACGATTGTGACGGTATTGTGACCTAATGTATCGTCACAAATTGGTTATAAAGTTGGGACTGAGCTACGAGTCTATGATTTTGACGATAAAGTGACAAAACCTTGGTCGCTAAACGTTACTTAAAATTGATACAACTTTTCGTTGTAAATTATAACGGAATGGTGTCACAAATCTGTAGCAAATCATGACTAAATTACTAACGTTTTGTTCAGTCACGATTTGTCATGTAAAATGCTACCATAAGACGTTACCATTTCTGTGACTAACGAAAATAGTCGCAAATCTGTAGCAATATTAGAAAAGGAAAATTGCTTGTACAAAGTATATAATAAAATCAATGTCATATTAACATTTTTTGTTGCTATGTCATTTCTTCCGCTTTTCTTTTTCATAAATAAGGCTGTATTAACATTTTATGTGTCATTTGGTTTTGAAGAATATGATTCGTTTGATTTGGTCTGGTGCTAGCTATAATCTCCAGTAACCAAAATCATTTTTTCTATTTTGTATATCTTCTAGATTACATCTCGATTATATTTAATACTCAGATTAGATGCTCAATCCTTGTAATGTTTGGAAACAACCGTTTATATGAAATACTCCATAAAATAATATTTTGCTCGGAGGATTCAGTCAATATATTCTCTGATAACCACCGTCTTATATTGTACTGAAAACGAAGCAAACAAAGATCAATATATATTTCTTAGATCCATTCATTGGTTTTATTATGGCAAGATTTACTCGGCCATATGTGAATTTCAATTCTAGTCTTATACGGATACTCAATAGTGACATTTGTCTCTGGTTCACCAAATCTATCTGCAGAATTATTAGTCTCTGAAATTGTAGCTTACATTGACACAAGGAGAGACAGAAACATGTTAGAGCCAACTCCATCAGACTCAGAGGATCAATCTGTATGGTCTAAACATTTTTGGTATTATAAATTCAGTTACATGATCAAATGGTTATCCAAAAACATTAAAGCAAAAACAAATGTTTCATTCTCTTTATGTGTCTATGACTAATTAAGCGACTGAAGTATTGAAAGCTATTAAGTGATTTTTGCACGAAAACGACATAAATGATCAATTGTACAAAACTTAAGCTGAAAATGCCTAATTGATGCAGGAAGTTATAGGGTAGGGAGAACTCGTGCATGCTTCTGATATTTAGAACATGCATGAGCCTATGTATATATGTTTGTGGCGACGCCAAAGAAACGATAAGAGACGTTCATAAATTTCTCATTTTTCTCCTTTTTCTCAATTTTTAATTTGCTGTCTTATTTTGAAAAGGAATTCTCTTCTTATCGAATTCAAATTGTATCGATCCAATATTTGATCAAATCACTTTTTCTCCTAAAATCTGTTACAATCACATCTTGCTCTGAATCTGAAATCGTGTGCTTGCTGGATACCAATTATCTACAATGTTTGATACTATCGTTTGCTTCCACTTTTATGTTTCATTTTAACAAATTGGGTAGTTTTCTTTTTTGTTTGTAGGAAGCAAACAATGAAGATTCTTCTTTTATTGCTGTCATGGAAAAAAAAAACACCAAGATCTGACGAAATATATGTTGATGAAAGAGCGGATTAATTGCAGAAATATGAGGGAGTCATCTAGCGGAGAGAGTTTGACAGTAGATAGTCTTACCCTAAAAGAGGAAAATAAAATCTATTCTTATAAGGTAAATTTTAAAAACTTGTACTTTTTTATTGTTATTGTTAATTCGTTAACAATAAGATCTGAGATAGCTATTTATTTTTCTTACATGTATTTTCTTATATATTGTTGGAAAATCAAAACAAGGTAGGACATTTTGACTTGGATCACAGTGAGTTTTTAGTGTCTTGAGAGGCTTCTCGGACTCTCCAAAAGCTAAAGAAGTAGGAACGTTAACTCGTCGAGTGGAAGAGCTTGAAACTGAATCGTAAAGGAGTCGTGATGAGAATGCATCATTCAAGAAGTGATGTGAAGCTATGGACAACTTCTGTTTCAACACAAGCTCCCGTAAATAGTTTGTTTGCTCATGCTACTACATATTCTATATAATTTGTTAATGTTGTTTTTCAGTAATTTATTTTCAAATCATGAGTTTGTTATCGTTTTGTTATTACATATTTTATTAATTACTCCAAGAAAAAAGTAATAAATAATATCTACAATGAAATATAGCCTAGTAAATAATCGTGACAATAATTTAGTGAATTTTGACAAATTTGAGATGACAAATCAATAGCTAATTAAGATGAATTTGTGATGAAAATTGGATAAAGAATTGTGACAAATTTAAGATTATAAATTAGTAGCAATTTATGATGGTAGTGTGACGATAATTTAATAAAGAATTGTGCAATTTTGAGATGAAAAATTAGTAGCTAATTAAGATGGATTTGTAACGATATTTTAGTGGTAAAGTGTGACAAAATTGAGACTGTTAAATAGTCACCAAGAAGACGGATTAGTGATGACTTTTCAGTCTTCACTTGTGACGATTTGAGACTATAATTCTGTCGTAATGAAGGACGAAATAGAGACGTTATGACAGTCGCATTATACTACGATTTTGTGACGATATTTTTAGTTGGTAACTGTAACTATTTTGTTACGTTTGTATATCGTTACTGCTTGTGACAGAGTGGTTAATATATAAATTCGTCGCAGCGTTGTGACGTTTTTGTTACCAAAAAAAATTTGTGACGCTCGTATTGTAACCGTTCTCAAATTGTCACAAATATGTCACAATGTCTATATTGTTACGAAATATTTTTTAATGTGACGAAATTTTTCGTCACAATATAACAATTTTCTTGTAGTGAATGAATGATTTTGCATCAATATTTATATGTGCAAGCATTGTGCGCTTTTTATAGTATTAAGCAAAGAAATGAAGAAATGATATTCAGGTTCGTCACCTGATTCTCATTTGATGAGAAACAAAATGCAGAACGAGAGAAACAGTTCACAATCTCAAAACACGCAAGTCTTTCTGATTCAGCACTACAGTATTATCATATTGTATGGACTTTGAAATAACAAAAAGCAACCACCAATGTTGTCTTGAAACAAAAAACAACCACCAACTTTTGCTATCACCTATTGCCCCATCATCCATTTGCGTTTGTGAATTTGACGAGAGTATCTTGGCATTTCCTCTTTCTGCATGCCTTCCCACAGCCAAACAACAGTGGACTCCCTCGCCCTTGCCACTCGATCATTTTCAGTCTTACACGCTATCATTACTTTTACTGTAAATAAGAGAGATAGAGAGAATGGTATAGAGACTGAATCAAGTAAAATCAAATCGACAGAGACAGAGATAGAGAGATAGAGATTTCTTACTGTCGGCCATGGTCGGTAAAGTGATCGAGGCGGAGCTCTATTCTCTCTCTCAGGTCGTGCAGGTAGGGTTTTAAGAATGAAGAAGGAAAATAAAACAAAAGAACTGGGCCATAAAATAATTTTGAATTTTTTTTTCTTTTTTTTTGTTTTTTTTGGTCTAAATAATTTTGAATCTATATATATAAAAGAGAATCATTCAAATGTAGCAACTCGCCAGATCGTGACACATGTCAAGTTAATCGTTCAGATTTTGACATGTGTTTAATAAATTTTCAATTAGATTTTGACAAATAATATTAACAAAAAATATAATCTAAACTTAATTAGAGAAGTAAAAAAAGGAAATAAAAAGGAAATTAGTAAAAAAGCTAAATTTTTAAAAAGGGAAATAAAAAAATTCATCGGGTTGCCAAGTTGCCAAGTTCATCTCTCTTACTATGTACAATGGTTTTTTTTTATCAACACCCACTTTACACTCCACATCATCTTCTCTCTCTTCCACATCATTATTCAACACCCACACTATTTTCATCATCTATAATAAACTTCAACACCTTACCCCACCATTTTTATTTCATATTTTTATTTTATGTTTTAGTTTTTGTGATTACATATTATTAATAACAATTATCGTTTAAAATTAAATTAACATAATTTTAAGAGTTAAATAGTTTTTAAAATATTTTTTTGTTTTCTATCTTCTTTTATATTCTTATATAAAAAATATAAGTACTAAAAACGAGAATAGAGAGAGTCATTATTAAAACAAATAAAATTACAAAAAAACTTAAAATGCAATACAATACAATAATAAGAACACAACACAACTAATAAAACACACATAACTTAATTAGTACAATAGACTCAACTCACAAACTTAAAAACTTCTTTAATCACGAGACATTCTGAAACTTAAAACAAAAGTTTATTGGAGGCTGATAGAGAAATTATTGTAAAAAAGACGGGTTTTTATTCCTGTGTCCAAATCAAATGAAACTAGTGTCTATTTATAGAGTATGAAAAATGATGAATTTTGATATAAAAATTTATATTTAAATATATATAATTTTTATGAAATAATTGAGTTTGAATAATTGAGATTGAAAAAAAAAACAGAAATCAGACGACCCAGTAACATAATTACACGTGGCAGATAACATTCCCAACCTTCCCACTTTTCACGAATTCACGCAGTTGATAATTATCAACTCTGAACCATGTCATCTCTATTCGTCACTTCAACAACCATTGCAGCATCTTTTTTTTTTTCAACAGTTGTTAAAACTTTTATCATCAACCATTGTAACTAGCCTAAGGCTTATGGCACATCACATGATGGAAATAGGTTAGTCTCTTTTTTACCTTTTGTTCTATCCATTTGTTTGTCATTTGCCTGGTTTCTTTACTTCTAGCTGATTGTCATACTGCCTCTCATATACTTTCCAAATTTGAACTTGAAGCATATAACGCTAACAAATTACCACCTGGCAAGCTAAGCAAGTCCACAATATCAAAGTTAAAAATAGTAAATGGTTTGATTGCTCTCATTATATATTGTTGTGATACCAGATGATAGCTCCTCTTGAATCTCCCTAGTGGTGATGGACCGGTATGATAGAGCTAGGCTTGAGGAACTGAGTGGGTATTTGCTAGACTAAGTGTCGCGTTTAGTGGAATATATAACCGTTTCCCTCAAAAAATTGGATTTGAGCTATTCTAATTTTGTATCATTATTGATGCAGAGAGTTGTATACTGTGATACCCCATGATTTTGGTTTTAAGAAAATGAGTAAGTTCATGTGCATTTTACATCTGTGCTGAGATATAAGATAAAGAATGATTTCATAACTAAATATTCACTAACTTCCGAATTCCGAGTTGTAACAGGCCAGTTTGTTATAGACACCCCCCAAAACATGTCTCTATTCTATACTTTTTGCTGCCTCCTTATACATGGAGAACACTCTGATGAAACTTGATAGGAATTGATCCTCATAATTCCTTTGGCCCAAGAACTACTATGTGAATATACTTGCACAAAATATTTAGGAAGTTAAAAAAAAACTTACTTGAACTCATCTTACAATAAGATGATTGGTAGATGGTCTTCTAGCTCTATGTATCCAAATTATTCTACGATGATTGGTAGATGGTCTTCTAGCTCTATGTATCCAAATTATTCTACTACCAAGAGATGGGAGCTTGTGTAGAGAATAGAGAGAAGTATGCTTTAAGATAGAGAGATCTTATCTTTCCTTAAAGAAGATGAGCCCAAAAAACCTCACATTATTTCTTTTCTCTCCACCTTATATACTTCCCCACTTCATGGTATATATTAAACCAAATATATACACCTTTAATCATATATGAGCTAGGGACCATGACCAAACCAAAAAACCGTCACTTAACCGGTCCTGTATTATTGTCATTTAATTCAGCCCATCATAGAATATAAATGATATCCAAATTGGTCTCTATGCATATAACCTCCATGTTCATAATTCATAATCTAATACCGAAGTTCAACCGTTTAACGAAAAACGATCACACCTTATTTGGACTAGACCGAAATGACAATCTTTAATCCATGAATTCCACATTTGGTTCACACATTTCCAACACACTCATGCAAAGACGCATTCGGGATACACAGTTGAGATTGCTCAACTATTTAGAGCTTCGAGAGCTGTTGAAGCTGATCAATTCCAACTGGTATGTTATGGTATATCAAGCCTGTCTGTAACAATTACTCTGATTTCTCATTTTGGCACTGTGAAACTTTAACTTTTCTTGGCAGTTCGAAGAACAGGATGCTACTATGGCATGGGTCACGTCTCACTAACTGGGCCTGTATTTTATCTCAAGGTAACAGGTTTTTCTGTATTATATTTTTTCTCTCAGTGTTTCCTTTCTTCTTCTCCCCTTGCAGGATTTTCAATTGCTTAGTGAAGTGAACTACTATTTGACACCAAACAGGTCTTCGAATAGCACCTCCTGAAGCGCCTGTAACAGGTTACATGTTCGGAAAAGGGGTTTACTTTGCTGATATGTTCTCCAATAGTGCGAACTACTGCTACTGCTACCTCCATTTCCTGTTCTGCTCATCTGCGAGGTATACTATCGTTTTCTCTCTTGATCAGCATAATTGCCTTTTTATGTTTCCTAATGATCAAATCTTCTCTAGGTTGCTCTTTGGGAGACATGAATGAGCTTCTATATTCGGATTATAACGCGGATAATTTGCCCCCGGGGAAGCTAAGGTACACAGATAATCTCATTCATATTTCACACAAGTTCTTTATTATGGCAATTAGGGATGTTATAACGGGTTTTCTACTTATATAAAACTTGATTTAACTGATGATGGTTGCAGCACATAAGGTGTGGGGTAAAACAGCACCAAACCCATCAGAGGCTCAGACACTAGAAGACGGTGTTGTTGTTCCACTTGGCAAACCAGTGGATCATTCGAGCTCCAAGGTTTTTGCTTTGTTTTGTTTCAACAGATTCACAAAATCAAAATCCCAAAAGGTCAAATTTATAAATTGATTTTTGATTTTATTTGCTTCTTTTGCAGGGGATGTTATTGTACAATGAATATATTGTCTACAATAGGGAACAGATCAAGATGCGATATGTGGTACAAGTCAAATTCAATGAGATGAGGAGCGTGCTCTTCTGTCATGAGCTGAAAAGTAAACGAATCAAGAATGTTCACGGCATTTGTGTTTCTCTAATTTTGATCGGACCGAATTGACAGAGGTAGAAGACGAAGTTATCGTGAAACTCAAAATCAAGTTTTTCCCAATTATTTATCGTGAAACATAGCTCAAACCGGATCTGTTTTTTTTTTTTTTTTCAAAAACGAGTCAAGTTTTTTCAAGTCGGATCCGATTTTTTTATTATAGGCAATCACTGTTTATTAAACGCGCTTTCGTTTAGTTACCACTGGATTACTAAACTCATCAAGTAATATTGAATTAGCTATGATCACAGGCACTCTCACATAACTTTAAGGACTCCTAGAAACAAGAATTTACTCAAGTGGATCTTTCTTTCTTTGCGCAGCCTAAAAATTCCAATAACAAGAAAAGAGAGAGAGAAAGAGAAACAATCTTTTTCGGCATTAAAAAATTACTGTAATTTTCCTAATGGGGACTCAAGAGCATGATCATCCACTAACCATAGACCAAAGTCACGGAAACGTTTGATCTTCTTGTCGAAACCAAGAATGTAGTTATTGTGGATTATGACATGTTTACCCTTTGTCTCCTTAACCCATGTCTCGTTCTTGAAGTACAATCCTCCTGTTGGGAAAGCTGCCTGAGAAAGCAAGTAGAGATCCACCTGCACAACAAAAGGATCCCAAAATAGTTGAGAATGATTTCAAACTAGTCAAATTACCTTTTAGATTCAAAACAATACCATAATCGAACATTCGTAAGTAAGATTCGAGGAGTTATTATGAGTAGCTAATGTGTTAGACAAAAGAGGAGTCTCAGACTACCAAAAGGTTCTTCTGCCTTTTGAGATTTCAAGCTCCAATTTTATTGAACCCAACACAACAATTGTATAACAAAAGCTTGACACCAATTTACGGCAAATTACTGTTTTACTGTGGAACTTGGAGGAAGCTGGAAGCAACATACCTGGTGAGCTGTTTTGTTAAGTGCCCAGTTAAAAGCAGGCTGATCATTTGCTTTCTTTGCTTTCGACCAAGGTTGGTCTTGAAGTTCCTCAATCCATTTCTTCATTAGAAGCTTTGCGCCATTAGTGGGACGCAAGAAAATCATGCAGCTACATATATAAGTCCTTCCCTTTTTACCCGGAGGTGGTAAATCATGAGAGTGATCCAATGGCTTAATCTGGCACCAAAATCAAGAAGATAATAAATAATCTGAATGCAAAAAGTTGCAGACATGTCAAGGAGATGTGTGAATTTACATACTGCTTTCATGTCATCCATGAAGTATGCATCATGGCTTCCTTCCAAATACTGGAACGGATCTTGCAACCAGACCATATCAACATCGTTGTACATAACATTGTAGCCTAGCTCCAAAATTTGCAAGAGATGTTGCGGCCTCCGAGATGTAAAATTGAAGAAACCCTAACCGGATATGAACAATTAGTTAAAAGACTGATTCATACAAATTCGATCAAAATCAGAAACAGGGGAAAAATAATCATTCAAATTCAAAATCAGAAACAGAGGATACATAATCATTCAAAACCAGAAAGAAAAGTGGCTGCTACTACATTCACAAGTTCATCATCTTTGGTTACTCATAATATCTATCAGTCATGGATGTACCAAACACAGCTTAAACCCATAACCTCGAGGGACTACACAAACTAATGATCCGAGCAACAACTATAATAACATTAGCTAATCAAAGAATCAGTAAAGATTATGAAATCCATACTCTCAGATCTAACTATATAACGAAACCACATACATAAAATCTGAATTTCTAAGCCATTTTCAGCTAAATTTGAATGATTATGAAAGCTAAACTACATAATCATCACAATCCAATGTAGGATCAGCCATTGGATGTACTAAATACAGCTCAAAACCGAAACCTCATGGACTACACAAACTAATGATCTCGAGTAATCAGTACAATAACACTAGCTATTAGCTAATCAACGAACATCCAGGATCTATCTAGGTGAATCAGTATGATGAAAACCAAGTATACACACTCAGATACCAATCTGATGAAGAGAGATACATAAAATACGAATTTATAAGCCATTTCAAGCTAAGCTAGAGATGAAACTCAGTGAAGAGATTATACCTGGGAACCGAATTTGTGAGCGGTCTGAGAATCCAGCGCCGGAGGAATGAGGACGGCGTGACCAGGCCACTTCTCGTTAACCTTGTAAAGAGTAGCGTAATCCTCAGCGATCACGAGGACTTTGTCCTGGTGCTTCTGTCTGGAAACACTGATCAACCAATTGTTGAGAAAAGGCAAGTAAGGATAGCTCACTGCGCAGACGATCACAGTGCCGTCCTTAGCGGCGAATTTGGCGGCTTGAGCAAGGGAATAGTCGCGCCATTTGGAATGCGAAGAAGAAGAAGAGCTTCTGTTTGGAAACGGGAATAAGGGAGATCCTGCCCAGGGTAAGAACACACCGAGGATAACGAGGAGTGCGAGGAGGAGGAGGAGACCGTTGCGGCTGAGGAGAGACATGTGGCGGTTTGAGGTTGAAGAATTTGAATGAGGAGAGGAAGAGAAAGGGTTTGAGAATGGGTTTTGGATGGGACGCTGGTGAAGGAACTGTTGCTGCGCCATTGTTGTACGGATTTGAATAGCAGGAGAGAAAACAAAAATGGGAAGAGATGGATTCGAATCCGAAAGTGCAGAAAAAAAAACTAATTACACAGAAGGATTCGGAATTCTGGAGTGAAGATAGTGTAGATCTGATGATATGGTGTGGACTGTGGAGGGAGATCTCAAACAGAAGAAGAACAATGGTGATTTGGAAGAGTATTGTTTTTCTTTCTTTTTTTCAATCTACCTTTAATAATCGCTTTTATAATCGCCAAGTTGTAATATTGGATCTGTGGTTATTAAATGGGCTTCAAATATTGAAGTCAGGCCTTATCTCTTGTAAATTGTGTTCTGTTCTTTTGGAGTAGTGGAGAGTCTGCGTTGGGCGTTCGGGTACCCATTCGGGTTTGGAATGGATATTTCGGGTTTTGGGTATTTCGGGTTTAGGTTTAGAGGATCCGTTCGGATATTTTAAACCATTGGGTCAAGTTCGGTTCAGTATAAAATCGAGTATTTTTACCCGATCTATGAAGAAAATCCGAAATAAAATCCGGTTTTTATTAAGGACAGATCTGACTTCGGGTCACTTCGGATATGATTTTGGATTTCAGATTTTACCCGAACCCGACACAATATCCGATCTACTTAGAGGTGAGACCCGTTCGGGTATTTAAGAGGATTCGAACCCAATCCAAATCCGCTACTTCGGGTCGTGTTTGGATTTCAGATAAAACGTCCAGCCCTAAAGAGACGCGGAGAGGAAATAAAAACATTTTTGTCTTTAAAAAACATTTTTGAAAACTAAGGCTGCAACTGGTTGCACCTTTAGAGGAAAAAAATCAGAAGAAAAATAGATTCCTCTAAAATTTTACCATTTAAGTTGAAAATGAAATTTGAGAGGAATCTATTTTTCCAACTCATTCCACGTTAGTTAGATGAACAAAGAAGAAAAAATTATGAAAAACTTTCCTCCACTAATAAGGAAAGTAACAAGTTGAAAATTATTCCTCTATATTTTTTCTACTAATTTTTATTCATCTTGTTACTTTGAAAGACAACCAGTTGCAGCCTAAGATTTGTTTATTTGATTGAAATAAACAGTTTCTTCGAGTGTTCAACCTAGCCCTGGGCGTTCGAGTATTCGGTTCGGTTCCGGGTAGGAACCATTCGGTTCCGGGTATTTCGGGTATGGAGGTTTAGGATCCATATAGGTACCGAAATGGTTTCGGTTCGGTTCCGGTTCGGTACCAATCGGTTCCGGTTCGGTTCGGGTATAGAAGAATAAGAACCGTAAAATACCCAAAAAGTTTCGGTTCTCAAACGGTTCGGGTATCCAGTACCCGAAATACTTATATTATACCCGAAAAATGTTGGTTCTCAAACGGTTCGGGTATCCAGTACCCGAAATGTAATAAAAATACCCGAAATGTAAAAAAATACCTGTAATGTAAAAAACAAAAATGTTAAAAAAATACCTGAAATATAAAAATACCCGGAACCGAAATGT
>PKML01069419.1:961222-976213 GCA_002933935.1 Eutrema yunnanense | reverse complement strand
TTTTGGGGCCTGAATTGAATGTTTTGTTAGAAATAAAGATTTGAATTTGTTTTTTTTAAACAAAGAATAATTCGTTTGATTCAAATTCATATCAAAATATGAAACACTTGATGTTTAACCCTGAAAGTAACTACTGCAAGAGCACAACTAAAGTTATAGTATTCTAGGGATCGAATCCACAAAGATCAAGTGAAACACAACGAGAATGCAAGAGTAAAGTAAAGCTAAGATTAATGAGAGTTGTTTGTGGTTTTAATGCAAAAGTAAAACTAAAAATGACAAATAACGATGTAAATTCAATGGGTGGAAACACTAGGCCTTAGGTTAATTCGCAGAAAATCAAGACTCACTAACTAGATAATCAAACATGAAATTGATTAAGTACAGTTCTCAAACTCAAACATGAATTTATAGCTAATCCACTGTCGTTTCACTAACTATTATGCCTAACAACCTAAGTATCTAAACTGTCGTTTGCACTTAGAATTATCAAACAATAATTTTCAGGTTTGATAAGTTCACAAATCGTCTTAACATCTGTTTTTGATGGATAAGGACAACTTGCTCATCTATGTTCTTTCAGGAAATCTAAAACACTTTTGATGAATATATTAATCATAAGATCAGAAACTATGTCGCGAGTCAAGTTTCATCAATAAGATCAAAAATAGATGAAAAAACCAATCGATAATTCCCTATTTAACAATCATAAATTAGCAATTCATGAATTTCTTTGAAAACCCTAAAACCTAACTATGAATCTTCTCACACATAGTTGCAGAGAAAAAAATAAATATATATGAGAGAAAACATAATGAAATCTAGTAGATAGATAAAAGGGTTTATAAATCTTCTCCAAATTTGTCAAAAGAGGTTCAAAGATTCCCAAGAGAAATAGATACAAAGTCTACATGAAAAATAAAGCTTAGTTGTCACAATGGCTAAAAAATAGAATAAATAGGTCAAATCACGTTCCTGTCGAAATCTTAGGCGAAACCAGTTCAAAATAAGTGAAAACAAAAATTTTATGTTTTTGTGTCGCTAAACCGACCGGTTTTTACGAAAACTAGCATGACTTTTGATCGCACCGTTGGAATGACCTCAAACCACTTCCAAATAAAATCTAACCCAATGCTCTATCGTGCATCAAAATTTAAGCTCTATCCATCAGTAGGAAGTCTTTGAATGAAAGCCAAATTTCAGACAACTCTTCATGATTCTGCATCTCTATATGTTCGGTATCACCCAAAACGCCTTATTTTCTCCTAAAGTGATCTAAAACCTGAAAAACTTGATAAATGACTAAAAGACTTTAAGAAGACACTTTGACAAGATAAAAAACACACAAAAAATGTTAGAAACCGATAAAAACCCAGTTTATTAAAATACAACAATAAAATTGAATCAATTAATTCCTTAAGTCTATGATTTCTCAGTATCTAAAGCGCAACCAATCTAAGAAAGAAGAAAAAATCCATTGATTTTGATAATATAAGTGTCTTAAATTCTCTAACTATGAGTTACATTCATAACTAAAGTTAAATCAATCATAATTCATAAAACATGTTACCAATCACACCTTAAGTAGTCTAAGTTGACATTGTAGAAGAAAAAAAAAATACACTTTTGCATCTACATCATTTTTTTCTTTTTGTAATTCTAAAGTAACATATATATTATTATTTTTTCAGTAATAAAAGTTGTAAGCCATATTAGTCATAACTCATAAGCAAAGAGAACATGTCTATGTTTTTGAGAAAATAACATGATTCACGCTTTCTAGAATCAATTAATAAAGCAATGAGTTTGTTCAAGATTCTTCCAAACAAAGAATGAGAAATTCAGTGTTGAATACGTTATTGAAGATGCAGATTTTTAAGAGGAACCAACTGACGTATTAGAAGACGTATCAGGAGGAAGGAGCTGACTAAAACGCAAAATGGTGACGTATAAGGACTTGCCAAAAACGGTTCAAAAGAGATTCAAAGAGATATTCCCTTAGAGAAAATGGAAGATTTACATGCGTGGGAGATACACTTGAAGATACTCAAAATTAATATGTTAGGATTTCGGGTAATCTAGTATAAAAGGGGATTTACGGCTCAAAGACAAGGTTAACACTTTGAGCTGCATATTAGTTTGTATCGAGAAAACTTTGAAGCTCATAAGCAAAACAGAAGCTGAAAGGTTAGTAGTATTACCTAAATATATTTTAGTATCTGCTAAATATGTACACTATATATTTAGCCTTAACTGTGATTAGTGTTTACCTTAAATAGTCTTACGTCTTCTGTATAAGTACTTTGTGTATTCCTCTTAATAATATAAGAAACATTACGGTATTGTGAGGGATCATCCAGCGGTGTACCATCGTTGATGGACAGTTTCGGTGAAGATGGCAGGGGTGTCGTCACCGTTTTGGAGTCGGACATGTTGTATTTGCTGAGAAGATCAGTGATATATTTCCTTTGCATAAGATGTAATCCAGAGGCAGAACGAGTGACTTCTACACCAAGAAAATAATGAAGATCAGTGGGGTCTTTGATCGCAAATCGAGCAGCCAGGCTAGCAAGGACGCGTGATATCTGTTGATCATTGTCTCCGGTGACAATAATGTCATCGACATAGACTAGAACATAGGTGAGAGTTTTCCCGGTGGAGTTGATGAAGAGCGATGTGTCAGCAAGTGATGATGAGAATCCATTGGCAAGAAGGTGATGCCGAAGAGAAATATACCATGCGCGTGGAGCTTGTTTAAGACCATAGATTGGTTTGCGAAGACGACAAACAAAGGATGGACGATCGCGATCAATAAATCCAGGAGGCTGCGACATGTAGATTTCTTCACTGAGCTCCCCTTGAAGAAAAGCATTGTTGACGTCTAATTGTTTCATTGTCCATGATTTCGTTGTGGCAATACTAAGAACAAGACGGATTGTTGTGGTTTTGATGACAGGGCTGAACGTCTCTGCATAATCCAGGCCGTACTGTTGTGTGTAGCCTTTTGCGACAAGCCGTGCTTTGTATCTGTCAAGGACTCCATCCGCGTGAAATTTTGTCGTGAAAACCCATCGACAGCCTACTAAATTTTGTGTCGGATGCGGCGGAACCAAATCCCATGTATGATTGGTGGTATGGGCATCGAATTCAGCAGAAGAAGCACGACGCCAGTTTTCATCTTTGAGTGCTTGAATGATTGTCTTGGGCTCAAACATGATCTGCGATGAACCTGCAACTAAGAAGGAGAGTTTTTGGTTTGGTTTAAATATTTGGTTTTTAGACCTGGTTCTCATTTGATGGGAATTTTGGTTTGGTGGTTGGATTGGTTGCTCGGGTTGTTGACTAATTCTGGTCTGGTGGTTCGTAACGAGAGGAGGAGTATTGGCTCGGTGTGGATTGAGTTGATTTGTGAGTGATTCTATCTCAGTTGTGGGTTGCAACTGATTTTGTGTATGAGCAGTGGGCTCGATGGATATTGGGTTTGGCTGGGCCATGGGTGTAGGCCCATTATTGTTTGGAGCAGTGGGCTCAGAGGAATGAGGAGAGGAAGAAGATGACATAGGGAGAGTTGAAGAGCGTAATACCTGGGTTTGATTGGAGACCGTTGTCGGAGGCTGCGGAGGGTGACCGGAGTGAAGGTCCAAGTGCGGGGATCCCAGAGTTCGGGCCGGTATCTCTATGCTCAGTGGAATCGGTGGGATCGTCGACTGTGTGAGTGTATCTGTGTCGTCGGTAATCTCTGTAACCGATGACGATGACGAGAATCACGAAACGGGAACTGATTTTCCCGAAATTGCACATGCCGAGACGTATAAATACGTCATGTGGGAGGATGAAGGCAGTGATATGCACTCTGTGTTGGGGAATAGCCAAGGAAAACACATCTCTGAGAGCGATCGTCAAGTTTGTGTGTGGTGTAGGGTCTCAACCATGGGAAGCACAAACAGCCGAAGATCCTTAATTTCTCATAGTTTGGTTGTTGGGCAAAGAGTTTCTGAAACGGAGACAACATCGAGAGAACTGGTGTCGGCATTCGATTTATCAGGTACACCGAAGTAGCAAACGCATACGGCCAGTACGTCTTGGGGATGGATGATGTGGACAGTAGCGTGAGCCCAGTTTCGACAATATGTCGATGCTTTCTCTCGGACACACCATTGTGCTCAGGTGTGTGTGGTGGTGAAGTTAGATGAGATATCCCATTGAGAGAAAGAAATTCACGCAAAGCCAAGAACTCCCCACCATTGTCCGAGAATAAGGTGCCAATTCGAGTCTGAAATTTGTTCTCCACTAGTGACTTGAATGCGATGAACGTAGTTCTGACATCAGATTTGCGTTTCAACGGGAAAAACCAGGTGTATCGGGTGAAGTGATCAATGAGAACAATGTAGTATTTGAAGTTGTCTATAGAGAGAATTGGAGATGTCCATACATCGGTGAAGATATATTCAAGAGGACGATTGGAGACAATGGTAGACTGAGAAAAAGAGAGTTTGTGGCTCTTATTAATGAGACATTCCGAACAAGAAAAGTGTTTTTGGTTCGAAGAAGAAACTGGAATTGAGAAAGCCGAAATAACAGAGTTTAAAATGGAGAAAGATGGATGTCCCAATCTGGAGTGCCATGATTGAAGACTGGTTTTGGGTCCAGCGGATGATACCAATGCCATTGCCGGAGACGTTGATACCGGCCACTCATAGAGGTCATTTTTAGTTCTGCCTTGGAGTAAGGGGACCCCCGTACTGAGATCCTTCACCTGAAAGGAAGCAGGGAAAAATTCAACCGAAACGTCATTAGAGTTGCAAAGTCGATATACTGAGATGAGGTTCTTTTGTATATCAGGAACACACAAGACTTTATCCAGTGTTAAAGGACGAGTAAGAGAAGAGAGAGATTTGGAACCAATGTGTGAAATGGACAGATTTGAACCATCTGCTAGCAACAAGTCATCACCACCATTGTAGGGTTGATGAAGAGAGAGATTGTTAAGATCTGACGTTATATGGTGTGTAGCACCCGAATCAACCAGCCAGTTATTCGCAGTATACGGCGTATTTGAGACAAGATTCGCACGAGGTTGCCAAGGACGAAAAGGATTAGATGGCACCTGGGTGGAGGCGGATTGCATTGTCTGAATCTGGGGACATCTGCGTGCACTGTGACCTTGTACGTTGCAGTACTGACATTTTCCCAGGTATGGCTTAGGAGTTCTGCCTTCAGATCTGTTTGACAGTTGCGATTGTTGCCAATGGGGTTGTTGTTGTTGAATCTGGCCGTTGGTGTTGGTGTTGGAGTTGGTGTAGTGCTTCTGATGTCGATTATTGTTGTACGGACGATGCTGAGCCGAGTTTGCTGCAACAGGAAACGCAGGTGGCAGAAGTGTAGACGAGGAGAGCAGCTTCGCCTCATGAGTGAGAAGATGTTCATGGATCTCTGCAATTGTTGGAGGAGTATCACGGCCTTGAACCTGGTCAATGACAGTTTTGTATTCTTCGGGAAGTCCATCGAGGACAAAATCGATTTGATCCTCATGATCAACCGGTTTACCCAATATTGACAGTAGATCAATCCTTGTAACGAGACCTTGGATATAGGCATCAATAGTCTTGTTATCCTTTTTCCAGTGCTTGAGCTGTGTTTTCAATTGTTGTTGATGACCACGACTCGGCCGGGCATAGGTGGAGGCGAGAGTGCTCCATACATCATGTGAATTGGTTGCCCGAGCAACAAGAGGCTGCAAGGCAGGAGAGATAGCACCGATCAGGGCGCTATAGATGAGACGGTCTTGGCGGTTCCAGATGACAAAGTCTGGATTCGCAGAGGTGGTTTCACCAATTGTTTGGACCTTTGGCGGAGCAGCGGTAGATCCATCGAGATGGCCAGCAAGAGCATAACCGTCAAGTAAGGCGTGGACTTGAAGACTCCACATGAGATAGTTGGTGGTGGTGAGTTTGGAGACATTAGCCATGTTGATGTTGAGAAGTGGTTGAGAGCTGACGTTGATGGTGTCGGTTACTGTAGTCGGGGAAGTGTTTTCTGAGCCAGACATGGCAGCGGCTGGAATTTTTTTTTTTTGTTTTTAGGTTAAGAATCGGTATTGCTCTGATACCATATAGAGAAAGAATGTTTCTTATATTATTAAGAGGAATACACAAAGTACTTATACAGAAGACGTAAGACTATTTAAGGTAAACACTAATCACAGTTAAGGCTAAATATATAGTGTACATATTTAGCAGATACTAAAATATATTTAGGTAATAAGTAGGCCTTGCTTGGCAAAGCTTATAATAGAGCTGTAACTGTAAGGAGCAGAAGCAATAAGTTAATAAAGTTGTAAGCTATTAGATATTATTTGATGATATATGATTGATAGAGCTGTGAGCATTTAGACATAAAATTACAAAAATGAACATAATTATAATTTTTTTTTTTTGACGTCAATGAACATAATTATATAAAGACTCCATCATGTAGTTTTTTAGTTAACAAACTTATCCATGACAAAAAAAAAACCAGCAAAAGAACGTACACAAAAACCAAACAACCATGATCAAAATACTAAACAAGACAACAAGAAATATATATTCAACATAAGTCTCACCACAACGTAACATGTTTATGAATAACTTTGTAGTTCTTAAGAAAAAAATTATAAAAATTATTATATTAGATATTAATATGAGATTAATCAAAAACATAAAGGATTCAAAGAAATCCTGAAACTATTAGACTTGTATAAGGAGAACAATTTGTGCGTAGTTGCAGAAAAACAGAGATAAGCAAAAAAGATTGAAAAACAGAGCGATAATCATACCCATAAAAAAAAAAACAGAAAGATAAAAAGGGAAGATTGAAAAACAGAGTAAATTAAAAACATCACAAACATTATATTTGAATAGAAAATATAAACATGTTCGTATATGATATGAATCAAAAGTTGTTTTCAACTTACGGAGGATGCTTTTTTCTCCAACGTGAAATTTTAGGGTTAGGTCATGATTTTTTTTTTTTTTTGTGTAAATCTTGATTCCATTAACTTAATCAGCCAAAATACACACAAAAAAGGGAATTACCCATCTTCTTTGATAATTACAACAAACCATAAATTCAATAGAAGTTAAAGCAGATAGATTTTCATAGAAGGTTGACAGCGAATTGGAGCCAAAGCTCGAATGCGTCGATAGAAGCGACAACGACTCCAATAAATTCGGATGCGTCGACAAACCATTGCCGTAAAGTTGAAAATTCGTCACCTTAGTTTGTGACTTTGAAAGACAATTCACACCTTAGAATTTTGTTGAAGCGAAACCAGTTGTATCTTCTGGTCCTATGGAGACCGCTACACAAAATAACAATACCGTTAAGAATTGAAAGTGTTTCCTAGGCTTTAACACCGAAGAAAAAATACCTCTCATAGAGATGAAAAATAGTGAAAAGATTCTCTCCACGAAAAAAAGGAAAATGGAAATGATTTCTCCCAAAGGGAGGAAGTTGTTGAAGTTGATCTCTTCCAAAGGAAGGAAGTTGATGAAGTTGAGCAGAATGGACCCAGGGCCGGCTCAATCCTAGTGGGGGCCCTTGGGAAAACTTAAAACAGTTCTTCGGGAGATTTAACTTGACCCGAAAAGGATGAGCGCCGGTCAGGAGGAGAGTAAGATTTATGTCGATCTCTGGTGGGAAAAAGCCATGTTGATGTCCAATTTGAGGCTGCCTAGGGACCCGTGTCTGATTAGGTCCTGATAAGATTATGAGTTTATAGTTAACTATTAATGGCATTAATTAATATTTTGAATTTAACAAAAAATAAACGAATAAACTATATTTTGTTTTTTTTTTGGAAAAAAAAAAGATTTCATCATTCCGTTACAGACATACATCACGATTAAGAAGTCATGTTAAATATAAGAAAACTCATAAAGACCCAATGTTTGCTTGAGATATTTTCATGGTTATCTAATTGGGATATCTATTGGTGGGTGATCCCTTATTTTATCTAAAATCACAGGTAATATGAGAATGATTGGATTGCTAATTGATTGCTTGATAATACAGTGTTTACGATGTAATCATAAAGAATATAGTTTATTGAACGCCCAACTACAGAGTAACAGAGATATGTTACCGCAAGAATCTGAGGCTTGGATCTGATGCCTTTATGGTTAATTCAAAGGAGCATGTCTTTATATAAACTCTTCCTTGATCCATATTGTAAACAACCTACGATCATGGCAACAATGTTTGGCCATAATATTCCTTTTGATAGATATCATTTGTAAGCAATCGTAAATTGAATCACGGACTCTGTAAACGTTTATGCATATACATGGCATTGAATTTCTATTTATAACTCGAGCAGATTTTGCTAACCAGAATGGCCATGAAAATAAATCCATATTCTATAGTATCTAGCCTTTTTGTTTCACCATATCGCCCTATATATATACTGATATATCTTGTATTAGTGAAGTTTAAAAAAATTCCTCCATATCCAAACTCTTAGTCGATAATCTCTGAATGCAAAGTAGAATCTGAAAACCAAGCAAAGAGATTATGAGAAATTGAAAGATCTGGATATCTATGGTAATAAAATAGTGGACAAAGTCAGTAGAATTGAGAAAACGAATGGAACCTTTCATCTCTCTGGCGACAAATACTTATCATCATATGTTGCATTCGTAGAAAGCCACCACACAACCTTTGGAATCCACAGCCTATTTTACACGATCCATATGCATACCCGAGCACCAAAGGATAATATATAGCTCATACATCTACTCATGAATCATCTAAGAACAAATAAAATAAAAATTCTCATGAATCATGTAAGAAAAAAAAAATAAAGATAAATTAAATCCAATAGAATGACAATTTTTTAAAATAGGTAGCATAAAGAAAATTGGTTACCACCGAAATGTCATACCAACCCATTGACACTTGCGCCAATCTTGTTTGTTTTTTTAGTTTTTGAAGATAATAAAGCTAACGAAACACAAAGCAGAGGGAAAAGGGAGACACTTGTAGATTAGATGTGTCTATTTAGATCTAAGTCTCATCTTTCGTCTCTTCCTCTTCAATCTCCTCATCTTTAGAACTCATGACTTCTTTTTCACAAAACCCTAATCGTCATTTACGCCATTTTTATATATACAATCTTGTTTTGTCAACAAAGTTAAAATTACTTGATGTTTTAGAGGGTTTAGAATGCAAAGAGGAACACCATATACTCCAAACGCCTTAATGAGAGAGTTCTAAGGGCTCAGAATACGAAGAGGAAGACGATACTCTTTGACATAACGTGGTATCTTAATGTATTTTTGGGAAATGTGTTTAAAAATTGTTGATTTTGTAAATATTATTTTTTCAATGCTGATGTATCATGGAGTTGGGTGCTGAAGTGTCATCACCTTGTGAGACACACTCAGTCTTTATATATTAGATATGCAGAAAAAAGATTTGTGCTTTGGAAAAGCTCTATTAGAGAAAATTGAAGAACCGAGCATTTAGAAGCCCAAAATGCTCTCTGCTCAAGTACTTAAATAGGCCACATTAGAGTTGTGTAACACCAAATAAGTTAAAATTCGTGTAACAATAAGCTTATAAGTTCTAGTAATAAAATGCGTTTTTCAATTCAAGAAAATTCTTGTTGCATTAGGTTTTTCACACTTCCAGTTATTACTGAAATCATAACATGGCAACGTTTGGAAAAAATAACATAAGAAAAAATGCTAATTTTCGGTGTAAGACAAAAAAAAATCCTCTAGAATGATGTTTTCTCTTGTAATTTTCCAAAAAAAAATCGACAAACCAAATCCCTTGTATTTTCCCAATTAATGATAAAACAAAACTTTCTTTAACAAACAAACAAAAACAAAGATGAGAAACAGAGGATGGAGAAGATTAAAGAGTCTCAAAGATTGAAACTAGCTTTAAGAAGAAGGACCGGTCCAGTAGGATTTTACAGCGAGAAGGATCTTCTCAGGGATAAAAGGACCTTTCTCATGATCCAAAATCCGACTTGTCCATTTCATTCCATTGGTTATGCTTTGTATCTTCGTCAACATTTCGACTGTGTCCCTAAACACCACTGTTCCTTCGGGTCTTAGTATTCTATCCATTTCAAGCAGTATCAACGTCACATCACACCTTCCATTTAACAACAACGACAACATTATAATAAGTCACGTTTGTGAGTCTGCATACACATACAAATGCACAACTCCATTGTTTCAAACATAGTTTTTATATTTTGCGTTCACATGAGAAACATCTTTCAAAAAAATACTACATTCTCTTTAAATATAAACATTTTCCATTATAAGTAAGTGTAGGGGTGGACATGGATCGGATCCGTAAAAAATAGCTAAATATAATTAAAATAATATTAGAAAATTTCAAAATATTTTAGAATATATGATTAATGAATATCTTATCTTATTATATAAAGTTGAGTGCGCAACATAAGCGTGACACATATGATAATTATAACTCACCAGATCGTGACATGTGTCAATGTAAAAATATAAAATTTACGATTTTTAGTTATTTATTTTCAAATAGACAAAATAACAAAAATGAGAAAATGGAATTTTGTTTATAAAAATGAAAGCTAATAAAATCAAAAAGTAAAGAACGAGAAAAAATCAAAACTACAAAATCAAAAAAATATAAACTATTAAACATATATAAGATTCATAATATATAAAATTAGAAGAATAACAGTTTGTTATCGTGTGTTTGATAATTCTTTTATGATAAAACTTTAGAGGTATAAACTTTAAATCTGAATTATAACATTAAAACATAAATTTCCTAACACGATAGAATAATTGATTCAATAAAATTCAGTTTTAAGTTCTATAAGATTTGAAATTTATTTTTCGAACCCTCTCATTCATTTAGAGAGATTGTTTATGGGTGATATGAATCAATTTTGAATTTTTCTTAATTGTGAATTATAAAACGTAATTTCTGGATAACTAAACGAGGGTTTTAATTAAAAATATACTTATACGGGTCATAATTATGTGGATTATCAATGTTAAAATATATATATTTTATATTTAGATATGGGACCTCATATATCCTGTTTTTCGGATCAGATCACGAATCTCGGATATTTTGCCAACCTCTATATGAATCCACAATATTTTAAAGGAAAAAAAAAATCAAGCTCAAAATATCGAAAATATACATGTTTTTGTCATACAATTTAAAATATTAATTTTTGACATAATTTTCGGTCAACTTTTTTATTGGGGAAAACTTAACATATATATATAAAATTAATTATAGTCCATGTAAGTTATTGGACACGGTCAAATTATGAGTCACTCCTAGTCTGGGCATTTTCGGTTCCGGTTCGGTTCCGGATAGGAACCATTCGGTTCTGGGTATTTCGGATAGTGAGATTTATGATCCATTCGGTTCCGAAATGATTTCGGTTGGTTCCGAAATGATTTCGGTTCGGTTCCGGTTCAGTAACGTTCGGTTACGGTTCGGTACCAGTCGGTTCCGGTTCAGTAACGTTCGGTTACGGTTCGGTACCAGTCGGTTCCGGTTCAGTAACGTTCGGTTACGGTTCAGTACCAGTCGGTTCCGGGTCGGTTCGGTTCCGAGATTTCAGAACCGGAAAATACTTGAACTTTTTCGGTTCCGGGTATTTATTACCCGAAATGCCCAAAATATATCTGAAATGTCTAAAATATACCCGAAAACCCCAAAATCTACCCGAAAACCCGAAAATATATATGAAAACCCGAAAATTTATCCAAAAACAAAAAAAAAAACTAAATAAAATATACCCATAATACCGAAAATATACCCAAAAGTCTGATATATATTTAATATTTTTGGATATATAATTATATTTTGTGTATTCGGATACCCGAAATATTTTTGGTTCTGTTCCGGGTATTACCCGATATCCATGGGTATCAATGAGTATGATTCAATGGGTATTTTGGCAATTTCGGTTTGGTTCCGGTTCGGGTATTTCAATTCGGTTCCAGTTCAGGTATTTTGGTTCCGATTATTTTGCCCAGCCCTAGTCACTCCTCTTCGCATTTGTAAATCGCAATGCAAACACTAAACGCAAAGAAAAGAATCTCCTATTTGTGTTTGAAAATTTAACGATATAAACAACTAAATTATGCTTAAAATTCATAAGCTTGTAGATTTATTTAAGAAAAATATAAACGCAAGTAAAGTCTAGAAATTGGTGTTTACCTGTTTTCGTAAATGCTGAACAATCCACCGGCATGAATAAGATCATAAGTTCTTGGATACGTAGAGAATCCTTCACACCAATCTTGATATGTTCCTATAAATCCCCTCTCGTAAATCACCCCTAACGTTTGCTTCTCCGCATCCATAGGAACCACATTCATAACCCAAGATGGATATTTCATTATTGCCGCTGCAAATCCTCCAAGATATGCATTCATGTCCATAATGTTCCTGAATCTTCCACGTGAAAGCTCTGGCATTATCTGTTTGTAATATGCTATTCTCTCCTTCCACAGCTCATTGTCTTCTCTGAATTTCTCAGCATTGATCTCCGGGATCGTCCCCCGGATAATCCTAGGTGGGACCGCAAAAGCTCGGTCTGGCCAATCCTCCAACGCACCTCCTGCGAATTCGTCATGACTATTTGCTTCTGGCAATGGCGTTACACAAGATTCCAATTCTTTGTACCTATCAAAGATACATCAAGTTTCATGTTAGAGTGCCTAAGATAGCATATATTAGACATGAGCCTCTACACTCATTTTCAATTGGTTTTGAGTTGGAAGCCATCGTTTCTAAAATTTGGCAAAACGTAATTATATATTGAGTATTTGAGAGGGGTTTAGATTGTTACCAAGCGAAATCGGGTTGATCTGATTTGCATATAGGAGGAGATTTATGAAGTCGTTTGAGTTTATTACACTCAACGTGATTAATTGGCTTTTGCCAGATTGAAAAATCACCCTTCTCGGAAACTTTCTTCCAACAAAGACTCCTTGCTGCATCTTCTATTGAATCTTGCTCTTGCTTCAAATCCTCTTGTGATCTTTCCCAACCTTTCCAGTGTTTCTTCCAGTTAATCGGTGGGCCCGAGAGAATCCAATAACCGCCCGGTCTTAAAACCCGGTCCACTTCGGTTAAGTACAAACCATCTACACACAGCTAATTTGTTTTTGGTTAAGTTCCCATAGCAATCAAGAACCTGATGGAAAATAAAATCAAGAAAATTTTTCATTACCGTTTTGAAACCAAGGAATCAAACAACGAGAACAGTGAGCAAGATCAAAAGCTCTAGCTGGATAAGGAAGCCTTATTGATCCCATTATCCCGATAATCGCAGGAACTCCACGTTCTAACGCAAACTGGACTTGAGCTTCGTGAGTGTCTCTTGGTGCAAAAGACATAGCAATAATATCCCTCTTCAACAAGTAAGCACCAAAACTGGCGACCTATACAACCAACAAAACCAAATCAATAAAAAACAAGTCAAAGATCGATGCACTATGGATGCCTTAAGTGGCAAGAATACCCGGTATTTCACAGATCCGGAGATTAGTCTGGATTTCGGTCCATGATAAAAGAAAGAAAAAGATTGATGCATCTAAAAATGTAGTAGAAATCGAAACTTACACCACATCCTGTATCAATAGCTGTTCTAATGGCTCCATCAGTAAGAGGGATGAGCCTAGAAATGTCATCAATGTAAGCATCAGCTCCACGTGGAAACCCGGTTCCACCACCAGGGAATCTGAATCGTTCTCCTTCTACTTGAATCCAATTCTGGATTGCTTTCTCGATACTTAGCTCCTTGTGTGGGATGTTGTCGTACCAAGCATAGTCTCTGCTCTGAGGCCATTTGAATGGGATCTTGTAGTTTGGTGGAGGAGGAATCAGACAATAGAGAAGCTCATCTTTCGAAGGACAATGTCTCTCTCTGTATTTCATCATGTTCCTATCGAATCTTCTCCCTCTCTCTCGATCCTCACATGGAGTGTACTCGCTAAGAGACATGTCACATGGCTTGAAATACTTCACCGTTTGATTCTTTTGCTTGAGCTCGAGTTTGTGATGGCTTTCGAAATCTAACTCGACTGGTTCTGAGGATGAAGAAGAGGAGGACAAAGTGGAAGAAGAGAGTCTCTCATCATCTTCATCAGAAGAAGGTTTTGTCTGAGTCTTTGTTTGATCACATCCCATTCTTGAGTAAACCTCAGAGGAAGAAGATGGGACAGTGTTGTTTTGCCAAGCTCCAAGAACATAAGACAATATGCAGAATCCACTTACACAGAGAATCCAAATGAGTCTTTTTCTCTTTACTTCTGCGAGGTGATGGCTACTGTTCTCTTTCGCCATTTCTTGTAGAGATGAGCAAAAGACTTGCAACTTTTTATCTGGTTTTAGTAAAACTAAAAGCTAAATCCTTTGTAAGCTGGTTGAAAAAAAGCAATGTTTTTAAAAAATGTACGAAAGGTTATAGTGGAGCTCGAAGCACGAGGATAAGGGATCCACCATCAAAGAAAAAATAGTGATAAAGAAACAAATTTGTCTGAGTTTTTTTGTATAAAAAAGGACAATTGTATCTATTCTTTAGCAAAAAGCCAAGAACCACACTTATTAGATGTGGTCTAAAGAGAGTGAAAATTAGAAATTTAAAAATTTGAGATAAAGTTGGAGGCTGACTAGCCTCATTTTTCGTTTTGCTATGCATACACATACACACTGCTTGCTTGTCTTTGAAAAAAAAAAAAAAGACTCAAAAGTATATATAGCAAGAATTGAAATCTTTAAAGGTAAAAAAGGTCAATATAAGAAAAATAACAAAACAAATTCACGTGGTACCCATAACTTTGGACAATAGAAAATAATTATTGGGCTCATGTCCTATTCCCATTTTTGTGTGATTGATTCTATATGAAAGGATAATAAATGGGGCATAGTATTCTAGACAAGTCAAGCACATTGTCAGAATTTTCATGGCCCCCC
>PKML01069419.1:947792-960624 GCA_002933935.1 Eutrema yunnanense | reverse complement strand
CAGGTTTGATATGTTCACAAATCAATTAAACCAAATCTCTTTGCGAATAATCAATTTGCTCACCTAGGTTCTATCAGGTAATTAATCGCACTCTCGTGCCTAATCAATTATCCTAAGATCTATATTCTAGGTAGCTAATCTAGAACAAGCTTTGAACACAACCTAAGCGAAGAACTAATTCAGATGGTGAATCCTAAAAGATAATTAACCTAGCATTCAAAGAAATCCCTATGAGAAAACCCCAAACCTAAAGTGGATCTACTCAGACATGGCAATTGAATCAAAAGACATGTTTGAATAAATCATCAATAAAATAATAACAAGGGTTTTAAGATCTGATCTCGGACGAAGGGAGATTCAGACTTGTCTCAACCCAGAGTATAGAAAATAAAGCTTTTTTTAAACAAGTGGCTGTAAAATCCTATTTGAAACGTAAAACACGTTTTGGGCCTTCTTGTAATTATTAAAGTCTTCTGGGCCAATTCTGCAATTCTTCAACTCTTCAATAAGTCGCGATCCTTCTGTTTCCTCAATGGGTATCGATCGATACCAAGGCAGTATCGATCGATACTCAGGTGATTTTGACGTCTCAGCTACACGGATCTCTGCTTCGCTCCAGAATGTTCTAGAGAGCTCCAATATCTCCAATTAAGCTCCAAATGTGCTATAACCTGTAAAAGACTCTAAAATACTACAAAACACTAGAAAGACTCTATAAAAAGGACTTATATCATGGTCTACACAGGGTAAAAACCATGATATATCAATTCGCATGTTGATTGGAATCGCAGCTTTAAGAAACCTTGAAATACATCAGATGGATGTTAAGACCGCTTTCCTAAACGGAGATTTAGAAGAAGAGATCTATATGAATCAACATGAGGGTTATGTTGCTCCCGGACAAGAGAAGAAAGTTTGTAGACTTGTCAAATCGCTATACGGACTCAAGCAAGCTCCAAAGCAATGGCATGAAAAATTTGACAGTGTAATGATGTCAAATGGCTTTCACATCAATGAATGTGATAAGTGCATCTATATCAAAAGTACTTCACAAGGTTATGTGTTGTTGTGTTTGTACGTAGATGACATGCTAATCATGGGAAGCAACAAAGATATAATCATTCAAACTAAAAACATGCTGAGTGGAAAGTTTGACATGAAAGACATGGGATTAGCAGATGTAAAGAACCAGCTGTGCTGGAAGGGTACAGTGATGCCAATTGGATTTCAGATTCAAGAAACTCCAAATCCACGAGTGGATATGTCTTTACTCTTGCTAGTGCAGCAATATCCTGGAAATCTTCCAAACAAACACTCCTAGCCAGATCAACCATGGAGTCAGAGTTTATAGCTTTAGACAAAGCTGCTGAGGAAGCAGAATGGCTTCAAAACTTTTTGGAAGATATCCCGATGTGGGAGAAACCAGTGCCAGCATTACGTGTACACTGTGATAGTCAGTCGGCTATCTCTCGGGCACTGAGTAATCTATATAATGGCAAGTCTCGTCATATAAGAAGACGACATAAGACCCTTAGACATTTGATCTCAACTGGTGTAATAACGATAGATTACATCAAGTCGGCTGATAACCTAGCGGATCCGTTTACCAAATGTTTGCCGCGAGATCAAATTGTGAAATCATCAAAAGGAATGGGTTTAAAGCCTATAGAAAAAGATGAAGTTTGACAGATACCCCACCTATGTGACTGGAGATCCCAAGATCTAGGTTCAAAGGGAAACAAAATTAAACTGATTCGAGTTGAGCACTGTGAGATTATGTCTCTGCCCAATTCATAGGATGATAAAACAGTGCTACCTGTGGATAGTAAGGATAAGCGTTGGCTTTTAATGATTGTATAGCTGTGTAGATAGTGGAGTGTGACAGAACACTTCTGAAAACAAGCTAATAAAATCACCTAGTGAAGTGTGAAATGGGGCCGTTTCTAGGAGAATGAAGGATAAGGCTATATTCTCCAAATTCACTCACGAATACCAGGAATGTTCAAGGCCAAAATGAACACAATAGAGAACAAAGTTCTACGAGAAGATGTCTCTGTGCGATACCTGTTGTCTAAGTTTACATCAAAATCCGGGCGGTTCAAGACATCATGTTCACCTCCTGGTCAAGTAAACTCGACAGATATTAAAAATGATTGGTTCAAAGCTGGAAAATGCTACCTCTCAGATACAGTTACATTTTCGTATACTCTCGAAATTCTGTCTACGTCTAGATGAGTCTAGTCAAGTATGTCTAGTAAAGTCTAGTCTGTACAATTTTCATATGATTTAGAGTCATTTCTATTCATGTGGGGGATTGTTGGAACTAATTTTTTGTCAAAGCTCGAGGGCTTGATAAAATTGTGTTAGTGTGAAAAGAAATGAGTTAAGCTCTTTCTAATGAAATGTTTTCATTGACCGAGAAATGTTTTCTCGTGTATATATGTTGGAATGGTTGTATCATTAAATGAACAACATGAGAGAAGAAAAGACCATACGTGCGACGTTCGCACTTTGGGCCTGTTGGGCTCGTGGACTTTTTGAGGTACCGATCGATACCCCTTGGTATCGATCGATACTCAGCGGGCCGACCTAAAAATCGCAGCCGCCTAGGATATTCTGGAAATATTCCTTTTCTGTCAGGGAAAAACCCTAACCTCTCTCCTATATATACAACACGATTCTCACCTAAAAAAATCATCCTCTGATACACTAAAAACATATCCTAAAAGTTCTAGCAAAAGTTTCTTCAATTACCTACTGTCTAGAGAGTAAGTTTCTAATCGAGAGTATCGTAGTTTAAAAGTTCAATAGATCTGATATCAAGTGTAGATGATACAGATTACTTTGGTTGTATAATGGGATTCATGGATCTATTAAAACCCGTCGCACTACGGGAGATNGAAAGGATAATAAATGGGGCATAGTATTCTAGACAAGTCAAGCACATTGTCAGAATTTTCATGCCCCCCCACACAAAAAAATTATGCTAGATTTGTCGACTGTGCACAATAATTCTTCGCACGTGACATACACATGTTTATATACAGAGACACATATGCTTATAGATGTTATAGTTAACTCGAGCCTCGAGGGCAAGGGATGTGAAGTGTGACCCTAATTGCCAATGATTTGAATCTTTTGTTCTTCTTGTTTTTTATGGTTATAGAGGTGGATGAAGATGGTGCGGGGCGGAGTGGAATGTGAGCATGCAAAATATTTGATTTGTATTTTTTTGTATTCAATCGAGATATTACCAAATTCGATCATATTTGATTTGGACTAATTGAAATAACAGATCATTAGTTCAAAATATTTCACATATTGGTTTATATATTTTCAAAAAATTAATCAATTTACAATGTCATTCAAAACTAATTATAACCCAAAACATACATCAAACTAAGCCATTTTGAGTGAGGTATCATTTTTTTTTTTTTTTCAAAGAGGTTCGGAGCCCGTATGCCCGTAATCTCCGGGGCGGGCCCAAACCGTTCATTACTCTCATTTGGAAAGTAGACCCCTCCCACCACCGATCGAAGTCAGGGCCGGTCACGCACATACCCAAATCAAACCATTGAACCAACACCGTGTTGGTAACAAGTGTAGATTTTTTTTTTCTATATAGGACTGTTTTTCACACATGATTGCAAAATAAACCTCATCGAAAATTTCCTTCTCAGAATCATGAACCGGCATCCACTGTTATACATTTCTAGAATCTTGTGTAAATTAATTAAATTTGTATGGTGGTCTCGCTTCACCAGACATGCTTCAAAATCCATCGATAAATGAAAAAACTCAAGTAGAAGTTGTGGAAATTCACTGTTAAGAGATTACCATGGGCTATTGAACTACAAAATGTTTTTATATTAAGAGTAAACCCATAAAAATCAAGCTTAGCGGAAGAGCAACGAGTAATTTATACATAAGGCCAGTCCTAAACCAAAGCAAATAAAGTGTAATAACTTTCTTCTCGACACGATATCTGAAATCAGAACAGAGAAATAACCAAACATATTCATCTTCTCGCTAAAAGCTCAAAATAACAAGTGAGATATGTAAAGGTTTTCATTAATTTAAAAAGGAATACAAGGGAAACGAATTAGAACCATTACAACAATACAAAAGACGAGAGGGGTAATTTGTAAGTGTAAGTGAGACACAAATAAAATGCAGAAAATAAAGAGACACATAGTTTTTTAACGAGGTTCGTTTCCTACTCCCCGGAACCACGTTCAGTATTTGAATTCACTAGAATCAGAAAACAATTACAACCAAATTGCAAACACGTATATCAAGCACAACCCTCTTGAAATACTGCTCTATTCTATAACATGAACTCTTCAGGATAACTTAACCTTGAACTAAACTCCCCAAACCTAGACTTTGATTCTTCACTGACACACACGATGTCACACCCAAAAACCTTTTTGTTTTTCTTTTTCTCTCAAGCTCTCATTATGCCAAAAGGCCACAACCACTCTATATATTATATCAAACTTGCACATCAAGTTTTTCCAAATCTCCATAGAGCATATTCCCTTTATTTAAGATATCTCCAAATCTTTTAGGAAATATTCTCTTTTCCAATATCTTCTCCAAAGAATATGGAAACACCCCAAAGCTGCAATATCCTCCTAAATATCCTCATCCAGCTCGGCAACCAACTCTTGGTTCGAATCTTATCACCCATATTCGTTCATATCTCAGCAATCACACATCTCTACGTCCTGTGTCACTTCCTGTACTACCTCCTGTACTACCTCATGTACTACTTCGCGACTGGTACAACAACATTTCAACACATATATACATCTTCAGAATTTGGATACAAACAAACCGCCATAGCCAAAGAAACAGAAGAAAAAACAAAAACAAAGAGCTAATGTCTAGACCAGAGGAGCAACAAAGTTTCACCATGCTTTGTGCCCAGGTTTTTAAGAGTTGTTGACTTGTTATTGAGAGTCTTTTGAATCCTGTGAAGAATATAGATGTGGTTAAGAGTGAGCCCGAGATGGTACCTTCGGTTTCTCTCTTTCCAAATTTTGTAGATGCCAGCATGCCACCCTTTAAGGAGAGCAAGTGCGAGAGTGCGGTTATGTGAGACAGTAGGAAGCCACTGGATGATTGCTTCCCAAGAGGAAGGAACCGATGGCAGATGAAGCTTCATAGTTACCCCTTCCCAAATGTGGGTAGAGAAAGAACATTCAACGAAGAGATGGTTTGGGGACTCGTTTGCTCCGCCACAGAGAAGACATGTGAGCTCAACATCCAAGAGTGAAATTCCGATTAAGAAGAAATAGCCACACTGTGGTAGAGTGCTTAGGTATCACAGCCTTGTGCCAAATGTGAGGGAACCATGACACATGCGACTTTGAGACTCTAATCGCCTTCCAAATGACTTTTGAAGAGAAGGAGGAGTAGAATTTGCCTTCCACGGATAGATGGGCGTGTGACTATAGCCATAAGGGGTGAGAGAAGTGATTGAAAGCAAAAAGGCCAAGATTACTTATTTGCCATCGCAATTCCAAAACGTAAAGAAAATCGCCATGTTAAAGTTTGTGGATTGTTTTTTTAAATCGTACGGTCTCACAAATTGTTATTTTAAGAGTTTATTTTTGTTTTACAAAAAGTGACGTTTTATATTTTCAATCCAAAATTTGAACAAAAATTTAGTTATAATCCTATTACTTTTGTATTAATTATAGAGATAAATTTATTTAATGTATTAATAAGAGGTATAGTAAAGCTTTTAATAGTTTTCTTAATATCGAATTGAAAATTTACTTTATATGTTCAAAACATCATGTTCAAACCTTGTACGGATGAATATTGAATGAAATGCAAAAAGATCATCGTCTACAACAACAGAAAGAGAGTAATCCATCATCAAGTAAAAACAGATATAGCAAAGACGAGACTTAAAAGTAAAAGTTGAACGAGCTCAAAAAGGAAGAACAAGGGAAAAAAAAAAACTTAAGGTCGTTAAAGCAGAGATCTGAGAGAAGAAGTCTGTTTTACTGTGGGTTTGAATGGATGGTATGAATAGAGTAAAAACATGAGATGGAATATTTTTTATGGCTCAATTACTTTAAAATGAATCAATCATGTGAAAAAACAAAAATGTTGGGAAGATAAAATTTGATCCTATTAACGCTATTGATAGCGTTATCCACCCATAAAAACTAGAGTAAAACTAAGGTTTTGTTTTGTTTTGTTTTGTTTTTTGTTTGTTTTGTTTTGTTTTTTGGTCAACTTTTTTTTTTTAAATAAATTTTGCTTATAAATATATTACACAATTCGTCCTCATAGCTGCACACAATTAGGTTCTTAATCCGCATGTCCCGTCCCGTTTAACCCGCCGTGGAATGGGTGTGGTAAATAAAATTTTAATTGCAAAAAGTGGGTTTCGTGGGGCAGAGATTTTAAAATGTGGATCGGATGCGGTTCAAAAATTTTATTCCGCGGATCCCACATGTTATCCGCATTTTTAAAAAAAATATAATAATTAATATTTATTTACTAAATACTATTCAAATATTTTGTAATATATTTAAATTAATTAATTTATATATATATTTTTCAGAAAATTGTGTATTTATGTTATATCATAAAATTTATTTTATTAAATTTTTTTTTTTTTTGCTAAAAAATATTATAAATTGTTTTTATTATTATTTAAATATTGGGAAACTAGGTGGGATATCATGTTTTTGTGTCAAAATTAACAAAATAAAAAACCAATTTAATATTCAAAAGTAACTCATGGCAAATGACACTGCAGTCCCTCGTCTATTTTACTTAATATTCAAAAGTTTTGTTCTTCTCTTCTGACAACAAGTTTTTCTCTTTCTCTTTCATATATCGATGTTACTTTCTCTCTCATATAACTCTTACTTTAATCTTCCACATTCACCTCTTCTCTTTCTCTTTCTTATATCGATGTTATTTTCTCTCTCATATAACATTTCCTTTAATCTTCCACATTCACCTCTCAATCACCTACAATCCAATTTTTTCTACGCATCTGGCTTCCTCACCCCTCGTCTTCCTCATCGGCGTCTTCTTCACCGGCGTCTCCCTCACCGGCGTTTTCCCACCACCGTCTTCCACGCATCCGGCTTCCTCCCCGCCTTGTTACTCACCGCCGACTTCCTCACAGGTTTTTCGCATCATTTTTCGTTCTGATTTTGTTAACCCGAGAATCTATTGTCGACTTCGAAGGCCGTTCCGCCAGCGGAGGTGGAGAAGAAGAAAGAACAGAGCTTACCGTTTTTCATGCTATTCTCTTGGGTAAAATCAAAATCTCTCCTTTACTTTTGTTTTTCTTATAATAAAATTAGATCCAAGATCTGATCTGTTTTCTTCAGTCTTAAATTGCAGTATGCTATGTATGTATATAGTTGATTATTGTGGGTATATAGTTGTGATTGCGTAGCAGACTATCTTATTCAGATATCTTTCCTATTTTTATGTACAATAGATTTGTATCTCAGACTCCATCTACGATCCAAATTAGACGCCTTTCATGTATCTTCGTTATTGTGTCATGTCTAAATGACTGACTATATTATTCACATAGCTTAGCTATCCTTTTTGTCTACAATAGTTGATTACTTTCGATAATTCTCACCCCACAAATATCTGACTACCATGGTCACATAATAGATTGACAAAGATAAAAGTATATAGTTGATTACTATGGTCATATAGTTGTCATTGCGTAATGGACTACCTTATTTTTCATTGTTCCAATCTCGGTTTGTCTAGAGTAGTTGATTACTTTCGATACTCAAGTTGTTTGACTACCATGTTCATATAATTAACTATCTTATGCTCGTAATTACAAACTCATTTCGTTTAGAGTAGTTGCTTATTGTACATGTATAGTAGTTCATTACTTTCGATACACTAGTANAAAAAAAAAAATTAATATTTATTTACTAAATACTATTAAAATATTTTGTAATATGTATAAATTAATTATTTTTATATATTTTTCAGAAATTATGTATTTATGTTTTATCATATATAATTTATTTTATTAAATATATTTATTTTGTTAAAAAATATTATAAGTTGTTTTTATTATTATTTAAATATTTACGGGTTATCTGCGAATATAAATCTAGTATTTTATGTTCACAAATTTGGCGAGTCGGTTCGAAACGGATCAAACAAATTTTTTTAACCCATGCGGGATGGGTTTAACCCGCTTGATAGACCTACACACAATCAACAACTAAATTAGAAGAACAAAAAAATCCTTTTTAAAATTAATAAAATATTAATTTTTCTCAATCCCTTATAAATTACTCTCAATTACTACCATTCATATTAAGAATATTATTTCACTCTTTTATTCTAATTATCAATTTTCTTTTCCTCCCATTTACTCCCATTTAATTTACTTCAAAATATTATAATGTGTATCATTTACAGCCTTTACTCCAAATTATTATTATTATTATAATGTTTACCATTGAGATTATTCTAATGTTTGTGTGTGTGACACCATCAGTGTTTCGTGGCCCCTCCCTTTATTTTCTTTCTTTTCATTTTGGTAAACCACATCAAACATACTTTAATTTCTTCGGTTAAAGGACAAATTGTGGGGATGAAGAATTCTGATAAAAGTTTGTGTTGCAATAGCCCTGTGAGGTTGATATAAATTCTTCCAAATTTCAAATCAATCTAAAAGTTTTAATTAGGCAATTAAAAAGAGAGTGAGAAGGGGATTAAAAAAGATTGTTGTGTCTCCAAAACTTGTGCATAAATAAATAAAAATCTCGAACAAAAAGGAACAAAAGATAGTCAAGTCTTGCAACACCGGTGGATTTGGATTTGGTCTGTAAAACAAAACTAAACATCCCAAAAAGAGAAAAGAAAGTGGAGTTATGAGAATATTGGTCTATTCCTCCTCAACGATCTTGCTCTTCTCGCTAACATAGATACCATCAAGAAACTTCCTGATGTCTTTCTTCTTGACAAGACATTTCTGCAAATTTCATAAACCCATTGTGATTACAAAAGACTCTTACACAGATGTATGATTACATTACAGTTTCACCATACAAAATGTGATCCCAAAATCAAAAACATCGACCAAATATGCAAAAAACTCCAACTTTCTGTCTAAATGTGTCGGAAACAAACGATATGAATTTGGAAATCTGCTAGTAAGAGAGTACCTGGTTGATCAAAGCGCATGACCTTGAGACGAGCTCGATATCGTTACCATCAAGGACGATCTCGTCCTTAACTTTCTCAGATCGAACAATGGTTACACCATCCAACATCTCTACCTTCCTCACCTATTGTTCCAATTTACATGTAAAGCTCAGTGATAGCATTTTAAGGAACATTGTCCATTTTCATTCCAAGATCTACACGAAGAATCAGATTTAAGGAAAACAAACCTTCTTCTCTCCAAGGAAGTTACGGATCTCGATGGACCTGTTGTCGCCGGTGATTGATGCGTTGATGGGGAAGTGAGCGTACACAAACCTCATCTTGTATCGGAAACCTCTGGTTACACCCGAGATGAGGTTATCGACGTGGCTAAGAGCAGTTCTGATGGAAGCGCTGGTTTTGCGAGATCCGAACCACGAATCGATCTTAAGCTTTCGTTTACCAGTCTCCTCGTCCTTGATGAGCTGGAAATCGAGGTTCAGATGCTTGAAATCGCGGACGAGCTTGCCGCGAGGTCCTTCCACTTCGATCACCTTAGCGTTAACCTTGATGCTAACGCTTTCGGGAATGTCCATCGTCTCCGAAGAAAGGATCGTCTTCATCTTCTCCCCACTTTTTTTTTTCCGCCTCTGCTGCCTCTCTCGCTCTCTCTATTTAGCTCAAGCACGACGGCGACGGCTTTAAGAGATGACGAAGCAGAAACCCTAATAGGTTTTACCGATTTACGATGGGCCGGCCCGATCCGTTTTAAATTTGGGCCAGACCTAATAATATCTAAATATTGATTGTTTTTTTGCCCTTGGTGATCAACTACGTCCGCGGATATACATTTTATTTTTAGTAAACACACCAGTAAGTGAGTGAATTGATATTATCATGGCATATGACAAGGTGGAATGGAATTTTCTACAACAAACGATGATTTTACTCGGATTAATCTGCCATCAGTGGGTTGAATGGATCATGTCATGCATCTGAACACTAACTTTACTCGGTTCAGATTAACGGCTCACCTTATGGCGTCATCCAACCAAGAAGAGGCATCTCTTCTTGTTCTGTGCAGAGATGCTCAACAATAAAAGAAGATACAAGGACTTTTGGTCAGTAACGGCGGACCAAGAATCACTCACCTATTGTTCGCCGATGAATTCCTCTTCTTCTCCAAAGCAAATTCAAAAGACAGTAAGCATCTCGCAGAACTTTTAGACCAATATGGAGTTCTCTCTGGAAAATTAGTTAATCACCAAAAATCGTCTATATCATTCGGTTCAAGAGTCTTTCAACGCAACGAGGGCCGGCCCTAGACCATGCGTGATGAAACATTGGCCTCTGGCTCCCTTTTTTTTTCATTTTTTGGCACCAAAATTTTTTTTTTTCATTTTTTGGCCCCCAAATATTTTGTTTTAAAAAAAATTTGGCCCCCAAAAAACAAAAACTTTATATTTAGTCTTGAGTCCCCAAAATTTCAGGACCGGCCCTGAATGCAACAAAGATTCAGTCCAACGCATCCTCAAGATAAACTCTTTGGGTGGTTGTGGCATATATCTCGGACTGTCGGTCGAAAAAGTTCAAGAGAGAACATATGGATGGTTTAAAAAGTTATTATCTCCTGCTAGAAAGGAAATCTTACTCAAATTTGTGGCACTAGCGATGACGGTGTTCTCGATGTCTTGCTTCAAACTCCCAAAATCGATATGCGACAAAAAAAATGCAATCTTGTCTAACACATCACAATGCGGTTTGGAAACCACCACCAGTTGGATGGTTCAAATGTAATCACGACGCCAGCTTTCGTTATGCCAATGCACATGTGGGATCCTGCTGGATAGTTTGGGATTCAGAGGGACGGTTTGTAACGGCGGGATCTTCTCATTTACCATGTATTATCAAGTCCTCTCGAGGCAGAAGGTTTCATCATTCTACAATCATTGTGGAGCCGAGGGTTCCGTTGGCTCATCATGGAAGGAGACACTCCCAATAACTTGTGGACGTAGCAATATCGAACTTGATCTCTAAAATCCATCATTGGATCAATCTATTTGCAGGTGTTCAGGTGTTACATATAGGAAGGAATTACAATCGGCAGCGAACGCGCTAGCTCGAATGGGACAGTGTCAATTTGATCAGTGTCTAATTTATAATGTCAAATATTATAGAATATGTTATGAGTTGTGTTTTGATACAAGATCATAAGACATATATATATATATATATATAGTGTTTAACATTGACATATTGATAACACCAAATAATGTAAATCTTCCTAATCCTTATCAATAGGATATCTATGAGAATATTCTCCGGTTGAATTCACGGGTTTCACTTCATAACCGGACTCTTATGGCCCACAACACTTGGTTCGCATCTTGCTCCCCAAGATATCTCCAATACTCCCCCGCACGACAAATGTGGTACGCGAAACGCAAAATCTGCAATCACAAAGCGGAACACCTATGTCGTGGACATCTTGTCGAGGACGGACAAAACATGTCAACTGACTCCTCCGGATTAAACTTCAATCTTCAAAAAAATAGTGATGGAACTTCAACTCGTCTTTGGTCTTGAAAAAGGGAATAGGTGCATCCTGCAACTCCACAAATAATTGTCCTAATCTCGGACAGTCCATAAATCAGACTAAAAATGACCTAAAAACATGAACGTTCCAAAAACAAATCTCTATAATAGTGAAACAATTATCATACTCTCTCGTAATAGAAGAAACTGAAAATTTGAGAAATTCTAAAAAAGAATTAATCTCAAAAAATAGAAAGAAAAAAAACTTGTGAAAAACCCGGTCCCCTAAAATTAATAACTCTTAGATCTATCGATAATGCTTGTGCTAAACCCACCATAAATAAAGGCAAAATTTAATTCAGAATAAAAAAAAAACCATGTAACCAAAACAAAACCAAAACCCCATTAACTTTTTAATTAAAACTTGACGTGGAGACAAACCCCACTTTCCTTTGCTTCGTGTCATCATCCGGATCGTCTCCACCATCCTCTTCGTCTTGGCCTTCAATGATCATTGAAGAATTTAAAGAACCAGAATCGAAAGCTCTGATACTATGATAAATTGATGAGAGTAAAAACACAAAAGTGTTTAGGAAGAATTATCATTAGACTCTCATCAGAATAATGTTACAAGATGCATAAACTTATATAGCGGTAGAAGTAATTTATATTTCCTAAATTAAGATAAACATAAATATAAATAATACATTTAGAGATAAATGTAAATTTTCTAAACTAAGATATTGATAAATATCCATAATCTTTTAGATCTTTCCGAATCTTCATGATTTCCATAATCTCGGTATGGTCGATCTCATCAATCTCCCAATACCCTCCCGCAAGCTCAAACGTGGTAGCACGTGTGAGATTGGACAAATCTTCAAAATATCGGAGTTATACCCGGCCGTCGGGTCAGATCGCGGCGTTATACCCGGTCGTCGGGTCAAAGCGGCTACAACACCCAGCCGTTGGGCAACGACGTTTATACCCGGTCGAATGGTCAAATCGGCTACAACACCCAGCCGTTGGGCAACGACGTTTATACCCGGTCGTAGGGTCAAATTGGTTCGATGGAAAATCCATCATGAACACCGTAGTAGCTCGCGATTGCGAGATCGAAAAACAA
>PKML01069419.1:925340-938428 GCA_002933935.1 Eutrema yunnanense | reverse complement strand
TATTTATAATTGATTTTCATTAATTAATTAGATTATTATTTAATATATTTAAAATTTTTGAATTAATAAAATTAATTTATTAAATAAAATTAAAAAACGTAATTTAAGTATTTCCGTCGGAAATCCGTCGGAAATAAATCCGTCTGATATCCGTCGGAAATACATCTGTCGGAAATGCATCTGTCGGAAATCCGTGGAAAATACATCCGTCGGAAATCCGTCAGTAATTTCCGACGAGCTGGAACCGACGGCTAAAATCTGTCGGAAATACGTCGAAAAAGTTATTTTCCGACGGAAACTGCCGTCTGAAAACGCATGTTTTCTTTTAGTTATATAGCGGGAACAAAAATTATTTTTGTTTTTATTTGTCATATTCAACCGTTTGATCTAAACATCACAATCATAAAAATATTGACTTGTCGCAATTTCATTACATTGTAATTGGTAATTGATAAAAAAATAATTTGTTTAGTAAAAAGAAATTGTTGAATAAAAGGGATAATGATCTATTGAACTAAATGGAATGGAATAAGCATCCCACTTATTCCACTGTTTTTGAGATCTGTGATAACTTTTCAAATAGTAGTTGTTTTTTCATTCATAGTACGGGATGAAATGGAATTCTCTTTCCCATCATTTCATTCTAACTAGTGAATATTACAAGAAATTTAGAGCAATTTCTTATTCATGAATCTTTTTTCCTTTTAAAATGCATTTCAGTTGGAGTCTAAATGACTACTAGTAATTTATGACTAAACGATTTATGAACGATTTCATAAATTGTAATTATCTAATATTTTTTTCTCAAAAAATCAAAATAATTAGCGAGAATGTTTAGTTAACGATTTGATTCTATAATTATTTACAGGAACCAAATTATAATGGTAATCATGCAAATGTTTACGATGACGACGGTTTTTTGTATATCGGTGACATTCTTCATGGATGTGGTGTTGGTTCATCCCTTCAAAACATAACTTTGTATACACAACTGGTCTACTTGGGATTTTGGATCATGTTTGCTGTTTTAATACTCTTAATCCAGCTGCCATTGAGTCCGTCTCATGCCCCTTAAGGAAGAGGAGGAACCCGTGAATGGAACTCACCTATAAAATACTATTAGCGTGAGTAATGTGATCTAGAATAAGATTGTTCCATGATGATTATTATAAATTTTAAAGTTTATTATTGTAGAAGTGGTTTGTATTTTTTACATAGTCGTGTTATCTCTCCATGAGCTTAATATAAGATTTAAAACTATATATCCATTATTTATTACAAAAAAATAAAATAATTACGATTTATGAAATTGTTTAGTCGGATATTATTGGTAATCTTTTAGTTCAATGAAATTGTTGTGAGTTAATATTTTTATAATTGTGGTATTTAAATCAACGATTGAATATGACAAAGATCTCAACCCGTTGATCTAAACATCACAATTATATTCAACTGTTGATCTAAACATCATAATCATATTCAACCGTTGATGTAAACATCACAATCATATTCAACGGTTATCTAAACATCACAATCATAGTATCAATATATGATATTTCTTTCTTAATTCCTCTAGAAAAGAGATATTATATAAAAAAAATTAAAAAATTGTTTCATGTTTTCAAACGTTTCGCTTCCGCTTATCCGTTTCCGCAATCTATGTAGTATTAATCAGATATGAAAAACGTAAAATCTATTAAATGTTAAGCAACAAACCTCATAGAAAATATAGATAACAAATCTGATAATAGAGCTAGAATCTAAAAACACTTTAACAAATGTTACCACTGATCGAGTACGTTTTGGAAATGTTATACTCTCTCTGTTCTGAATTAACTGATGTTTTAGAGAGATTTTGTTTTTCACAATTAAGTGATGTTCTCACTTACCAATGCAAAATCAAATGATTTTTTTATTATTTTTGACCAATTACATTTTATAGACTATTTGTTCATTGGTTCAGATGAATAATAAATGAGGTTTTAGTATAGAAAAAAAACAAAAATTAATTGTTTCCTTAATTTGTGTACATATTACTAAAACATCACTTAATTCAGAACAGATTGAGTATATAACAAAATACGAAACATTTAATCATATTAAAGCAAAATATTGATTCGTCACAATTTTTTAAAATATTGTTTCCACGTTTCCAAACGTTTCGCTTTCACTTAACCGTTTTCGCAACCAAGATAGTATTAATCAGACATGAGAAACGTAATACCTATTAAACAGCAGACAACAAACCTCATTGAAGAGGTAAATAACAAATCTCATAAAAGAGATAGAATCTAAAAATATTTTAACACATGTTACCATTAATCACATTCACACCCTATTTATATTCGTAAATTATCATTTTTGGAATGATATTGGTATATGGAGTTTTTTTTTCTTACTTTCTCTGGTAAAGAGATTTATCTCCATCAATACACATTTTCGTACTAGTAATTTATGTTCCAATTTCCTTGTTATATCAGAAATAATCTTGTGTTTGAAGAACAAACAACCCAAGTGTTGATCCAAAAATTAATTAAGAACCTTACATTATCTTTGATGAATAAAGAAAGACTGATGATATCTCTTCTCAGAATTTCCAGCATCCAAAATAATTATTCTTCTGATGAAGTTTGGTTTACATCTCTAAATTCTGGTACAACCCACCGGTTTAGACTTCTCAACGACGTAGACACCTAAAAAAAATTAATAACAAACAGTATAATTAAGCTCCAAAAACTTGCTTGAACAAACTAGTTATTTTCTTAACATTAAAACCCAAAAGAAAGAAAAAAAAAATATTTTATTATAAAAAACTTTAATCTCTTTTTCTTTTAAATAAATTCAGAAAAACAAATTATATATGAATCAATTTCTAACCTGTTGATCCCAATCTGTTCTAAGAGTCATGATGGTAAGCACGCAAGTCTGAGTGAATATTCCAAAGAGCATTCCGATCCATACACCCTAAAATTTAGAGAAAATATAGTTAGAGAAAATTGGGAAACATGCTCTAAAATGAGATTTTATTTTGAAAACCACACTATTTTTTTTAATTTTTAAGTTCAATTACTAAATTATCCTAATTAAGAAACTTACTTTTACTTGCAAACCGAGGACATAACCAAGGAACACACCAGAAGGAATCCCGACAAGGTAATAGCAAGCAAGATTAACGTAAGTAACATATCCTTGCCATCCCGCTCCAACTGCAACTCCTGTTCCGGTTTAAACAGGTTTCAAGACACATGGCTACTTCAAATAACCATCATCACACGTCAAATAACGAATATATATATATGTATATACATACCAGAGAGAACGGGTTGAACACTGTTCATGAGAATGGAAAATGCTAAAAGTGGAGAAAGATCAGCAACTTCTGCTGCGACAGCTTCACTTGTAGTGAAAATGTAGGAAACTCTTCCTCTTAGAAACAAGAAGACGAAGAATAGAACTATTCCTATGGCGAGTGACGTGAAAACTGCTGTCAATGTTGCAAACTTGGCTCCTTTCGAGTTTCCACCACCGAGCTCGTTCGACACTCTTACACTATATATTTAGATAGAACAAAGAAGAAAAGAAGAGGATGATATATATAAATAGTATGAATAAAGTGAGGTGTGTACGTATGAATTTATATATATAATATGTATGCATGCACCTTGCTGCTGCCAAAAATCCTAGTGCTATCATCATCTCCAGTCCATTTATGTTGATGCTACAAAAAAATTGGAAAAGAAAAGTCGATTTATAAATATTTACTATCTATTTGAAGCGGTATTGAACTATTGATTATGTATCTTAGATAAGATAGAAGGTCAATTCTTGTTAATTTACCAGATTGCTAGTGCATCAAGAGCCACCTCTGCGTTTTTCAAATTTCCAGTGAGTAGTACCAAGATCGAGTTGTACCATAATTCCAAGCTGTCCAAAATAACCACAAAGTGATTATAATATTATAAAATTCTCAATATATAATAAATATGGGTAAATGTATATTATAGTTGACAAAAAAAAACAAAAAAATATGCGTAAAGGTAACTATAGCTTAAAGATAATCTACATAGAGGACTCGATTTATTTATAAAAGTTATTAGTCTTTGACAACGTCATTCCTCATCAAAGGGCCTGTGGTTTTTGACCTTACTGTTCTCTTATTTCGAAGCTTCGTCTCACTTACCTGTAAAGCTTTTTTCTATATATTAACTTCCTTGTGTAACCAAATCTTTAGAATCAAATCCTGTACTATTAATAATCAGGGCCGTCCCTGGGCATACATCAATGAAACATTTGCCTTGGACCCTCAAATTTTTCTGAGCTAATATATATTAATATTTGTCTTCAAATTGCAAAAAAAAATATATATATTAAAATTCTATTAAATTGCCTTGGGGGCCCCAAATTATCATGGCCGGCCCTGTTAATAATCATATGGGTTCCAGCTTCCAACCAACAAACTATAGTACACTGACCTAGTAGATGCATTGGAAACTAATCTTTTGTTTTAAACCAAGAAAATAGGAAAACTATAGCTATTTATATGAAATGGCATCACTATTAAGACTTTGTTTTCAATGCAAATATATGGTTGATGAAACATTTCTTAATAATATATAAGAAATTTTTAAAAAGAATGAAAGCTTACCAAAGCATTCCACCGGAAGACAAGGATAGTTTGAAGACAGGCCATAAATCTTTAAAAGCCAACATAGAGAATCCTCTCCACGTGTCCTTACATCCACCGCAAGTGACAAACAAGAGCTGCGCAATGTTAGGCAGCCAGAACGCAACTAGCGTCGAGGTCATAGCACCGGTGATTCCAAAATCGAAATGAACCATTAGAAGCCACGACAAGAAGACATGGACCCCTAAGGAGACAGCAGCTACATAAGCAATGATCTTGTTCTTGCTCTGAGCTTGGAGAAACATTTGGCAAGTGAAGGATGGTACGAACGAAAAGTTGATGCCTATGACCCATAGAGCTATGATCCGAGCCACACGGACAATGCGTTCTTCTTGACCTAAGGCTAAGAGGATAGGGCCTGAGAAGATGTAAACGGGCATGAGGCAAATGGTACAACATGTGAGGACGATCCATGACCGTTGGAGGTAGATTCCGAGCATATGGTTTTGTTTTGCTCCGTAGGCTTGACCACATAGTGTTTCTAGTGCACTCGCCATGCCTAACTGCATTACGATTCGTTATTTACACGATAAATATTTTATGGTGAGTTGTAAAACAATAGTTATAACCAAAAGTCAAGACATCTGCATAGTTTCATATTAAGTGTTAGCAGAAATAACATATTCTGAAAAATACTCCAAAACCATATAATCTGAACCTAATTGATTGAGTGTACTAGCCTGATGGTTTAATTTCTAAATGCGTATTGGTGATAATAACCTAATTATGTTCAAATTTGGTTCTCTGCATAACAGTTTTGATTTCTCCCAAAACCAACTAGTTGATCACATCGTACGTAGTTCGAATTATATACATACGTTTTCACAAAACGAACTAATCCGAAAATAGTTATTTTGAATCTATGAAATCAGTAAACATGTTAATCGTCTCCGTCCAGCCTATGGCTAAAAAGCTTAGACGAGGTCTAATTTGATACTCCATTCGTTTTTTTATAAGAGGTTTTAGATATTTTGTTTTGTTATTTGAAAATTGTGATGTTTAGATCTAATTTGAAAATCCAAACACAAAACCATGACCGATAAAAAAGTGCTAGTACAAAGTTAGATCGACCATGAGTTATTTTTTGAAAATGATATGTCACAACATTTGCTTTGAAGGCCGGCGAGTGACAAGACATTAGATTTCGACCCTATTGGGTGGCCTACGAAATGGAATGCCACTGAATGTATTGTCGAACTTAATTCTCGACAATACTTTTTCTACACCTTTTTTTTTAAGTAATAAAAAAAGTATAAAACGTCTCCGTAAATGAAAAAGATGCACAAATATAAGGAAAAAAAATCTAGCTTCTATTTTTTTATCTTTTTTCCAAACATAATTTATATTTTTATCTATCAGCCATTAAGGATTTACTTATTCCGTTTATGTTTTAACATGTATGATCATATAAAATAGATTTGATAATTAAATAATAAATATATATTTTTTGTTAAAATTATTCACGCTATTTTTCACATGAAAATGTTAATTTTTTTTTGATAATATGTTGTTAATCTTTAGATAAAAAATTGTAAATTTTCGAATTTTCAAATATTTACTATATATTATTGAATTGTCTTCAACCTATTTTTAATTCGATAGTTTTAGAAAGAACCCATGTAAAAGCATGTCCATCAATGATTTTTGTTGGGTTTCATATGCCTAAAAATAATTTTAAAATGGATTTGGAAATGAAACTTGGTCTGAACCGTATCACTCTGATGAGTTAAATTATACGGTTTCATTGTGTACGTGGCATGATGTTATTGGCTCCGTGTAATTATCAGATAGGGGGAAGAGATACCGATACCGGTATCACTGCTGAAAACAAATTTACTACAAGTATCATAATAAATTTCAACCAATAAAAAAATAAAAAATAACAATAAAAAAATGGTTATGAAACTTTGTGAATTTAATGGGTGCACTTTAAGATAGTATAATATACTACATATTTGCCTATTTGGTACGTAATTATGCATAGAGAGATTTGTGGTTGTCAATTCAAGGATTATTAGTAAAATAAGCCACCACAAGCAGTCTCAGTAAGCAATCACATCGAAGACGAAATGGTTTTATCTTATTTCAACTTTCCGTCACATAGGAACATACTATCAGAAGTCTACAACAGTTATTATTTTAGTTTTTCTCACACACTAAAAACACGTTTTACTTTACTAGTGACTACTAAAATTTGGTAGTAGTTAGTTGGTGAGAGTTTGCAGTGAAATTGGAAGGGTTTTATTCCTAATAGTCTTCTCATCTGTTAATCCATGATAATTAGTTTAGGAAAATAGAATTGTCTTTACCGATAATAATATATTCCTTACGTTCTATTATTTAATATATAAATTAAAAAAATTTAGTCTTATTATATTCCTTCTCATTTGTAAAAAAATGTGTAAACATTTTATATTTTGAAACAAAAAAAAAATTAAACGCTGCATCTCTAATATTATGAGACAAAACTTCTCATCATATTTTTTTCGCATAGAGACAAATAGGATGACATCACTGCTTACACTTGTGGGTTTCAATTCAAGCAATACCTACAAGATAGTATTATTTTTCTGTGAAAGTTTTTTTTTTTTAATAATAACGCATCTGAATTCATTGAGAGAGTGTTTTATTATCAGAACTCTTGAAAACATAAATGATTTTAAATCGTTAATCGCGAATTAAAAAAACCGTTTAATTTACTAGTGATTAGTATTACAACTAATTGGGAGAAATCTATCTGTATTAGTCATCCATATTTAATTAAATTAGATTAGTAAATAAAAGTCTTACCAAAATACCATTACTGAAACGGAGGAGAACGGTGATAGTGATGGAGTAAGCGGCCAGCTCGATAGGGCCAATATGACCGATGAAAGCTTGACTTATAATCGAAACTCCGAACGTCGAGAATCTCGTGAAGATCGCCGGCGCCGCCACAACCCATAGCTTCTTTGATTCTATCCAAACCTTCTCTTTCAACCCCAACTCATCCTCTTCTACACCGTTCTCCGCCGTCTTTTTCAACAGAGCCGCCGTGAGCTCTCCCCCTCCTCCGGCCATCGTGGAATCTCTGTTGTATCTGATGGACCAGAGTAAATGAATAGAGGGGAGAGAGAGAGAGATGGATTGGTTTGGTTTGGTTTTGTGAGAAGCAACGTGTTCACTTTATAATTTGTTTTTTTTTTTTTTTAATGGTATTTTTTTTTATCTGGGAAACGAAAAGCCGCCTACGCCTCTTGCAGCAAGTCGCAGTTAGTAGATAAAAAAAGGTAAATTTCATTAAAATATCTCAATTTTATTCCGAAATTTTTTTTAATATCCAAATTATTTTTATATACAATAAAATATTTAAATTATTTTGTTTATCGTGTATTTATTTTATAACAGATATATATATAGATATATACATGGTTTAAAATATAATTATATTTAATAATAAAATATTAAAAATAACAAAAAAATTATATTAGACTTTTCAAAAAATAAAAAAAAATCTGAAGATTGATATTGCGGTTTCTCGATCTTGAAGATTTGACCACTTCCCAATTTTCTGAACTTTTTCCTTTCATGGCTCATTGACTTTCATGACCACTTTGAATAGGAGACGAGAAAGTTTCTTCAATGACGTTGACTTCATGAGTTTTCTCCATTGTGTTAACTTCTCCATGCTTTTCACTTGACATTTCCACCAACTCCTCTTCCCTTGGACTCTTAACATTCTAATTTTCTCCCCCCCTTGAGCGAGTCCAAATCGTTTCTCTTTCCTGGTTTGTTCGACTCTCGTAGTATTATTTTGTCTCCTGGTTTTGCTTTACAATCCACATCATCATGTCTCCATTTAGTACATAACCTACATCGTGGTGGCAGCCATGGGAGTTCGTAATGAACCGTCGTGTCCACACCAGTGTTCGACTTGAAACTTAAGTGATCATGAAGCTTTTTTTCAAATTCACTTCCACAAAGACTCTCGCTTCCTCAAAAAATTTCGCCTACAAAGTTTATGGATGAAGTTTCTTTGGCTCTCCCAAAGGGCTTGTAAGGAAACTTAATCCCTTCCATGAGAACATCGAGGGGGTACATTTTTCAGAATCACCCACATGGGGATGGCATTTACTTCCAGTTGAGATTCCTCCACAATCGGACTCCATTTTGACACAATCATTGGAATATTTTTAATACTCCACATTCCCCGACGTAATACTCTAGCTCTCACTGACGCATCCGGAATCTTGAACTTGATTGTTGTGTCGTCAACAACGAAAACATCTAATTTGATGGATTTATTCCCCAAAGTCCAAATCTTGTTCACCGTCATATGAATCATTCCTACATGAGGAGCCTTCGAAACAAATTTTCCAACAGTACAATCCTCCCAGAGAGGAGGAGCATTTTCAAAAACACAATCTGTGACTTGAATAGTTTCAATCCCCTCTACTTCTTCCACCACCACTTCGTACTTCTGCATTCCGACCTTTGCCGAAACCACCGACGACCAAGATTTTCCTTGATTTTGCATCTTAAGACCTCCCTTAACTGCTCCGAGTTCCTCCTCCGAGCCAGAGGAACCAGAAACCGCAGTATGTGAGATCCCCTGAAACTCGAGCTTTTGGGACAAGTGATTCGGAGTTGTCAACTCCTCTCCGCAAACCTTCTCTGATCTCTCCGTGATCTGCAACACATTTTCAGGCATATCGTTGCACTCCTCCACCGTATTGCCAGCTTCCCCCACCAAATCCTTCACCTTTTCCCCCGTCTTCAGAGCCCCTGCCATCACCTCAAACACGCGATTCCCATGAGGCTTCTTCATAACATCTTCTGCATGCACCTGAGCCTCCGCCTTCCTCTTCCTAGCCTCATCGGACGGAGGAACCACCTGTTCCGGCGCAGTCGTGAGCCCTTGCGTGGGAAAAAAATCAAGTGAAAACCCTATACTCCAAATCGCCTAGCTGATGTGGCATAAAAAAAAATCTCCTCCTCTCACTCGTTTGTTATTGTGGTTTTCATCTCCGTCACTACACCGGAAAAAAAATTCATCAAACATAAGCAATAACCAACCAAAATCGGACCACGAAACTAAGAAACACGAAGAAATCGCCTACAATTGTACCTCATCTTGTTTGATTTTGCTTGAATTCAGTCGAAACTTTTCGATTTAGGGTTCATCGAAGGTTTTCGATATCAAATTAGAATTTTAGGGTTTTGATTCTGATTTGGGGATTTAGTTTTTTTTCCGTCTTGGGTGTTTAAGTGTCGGGTTAATTCATGTCGGGTTAAGTCGTGTCGGGTTTTATCCAGTTTATCCGGTTTTGGATCCGGATAATTTAACCACTGTAGTGTTACGAAGAATTGTAGTTAATTTTATAACAGGATTATAACGCCGTTCATATTTCCGATAACTTCCGTTTCATATATGATGTAATTTAAGTATACGGTTTACTGTTAGAAATTTAAAATAGATAAAAAAATGGTTTAGATATTTTAATGGGTACAAAAATAGTTCAAAATTAAAAAATTTATCGAAATAAAGTTGGAGGTATTTTTATGGAAGTTAAATTAGTAATGATTTTAAACCCAATTAGCTGCGAGGAAACCGAAATGCTTTTCTGGTCGCCAGATCCGGTCGGACTATAAACCCACCATAATCTTTAAGGGGGGGTTATTGGGAATTAGATTTATAGAGAGTTTTGTTGATTTCAAAAGTCATCAGATTTGTCAAATTTGCATAGAGTTTTGTTGAATTTTAAAAGTTTTTAAAAATTGTAGAGAATTTTGTGTATTTAAACAATCCATAAAAGAATTCTATTATAACAAACTTTGAGAATCCAAGGGATATATGTAGTATTTTGAAAATCATGTTTTATGAGTTAAAATATAAAGAATCCATATCCCAATAACACTAAATTTTAACAGAATCATAGAATCATTAAAATACAAACTTTTTGAATAACAATGGATTTTGATTAGATTATAAAAATCATCAAATCAATAACAATGGAATGTTATAATCCATAAATGAATAACATTGGAATCTATTAAGAATGTAAAAATCCACAAACCAATAACAGTAGAATCTTAGACTCTAAAAATCTTCATAAATCAATCTCCCAATAACCCCTCTAAATTTACAATTACTTAATTACTTTACTTTTTTGTCAACAAGTTTACAAATTTTTTTTTTACCATTTTGTTCAATTTTGCCTCAAGATCACATAAGATCTCATGCATTCATTGACCATTTTGTTTAATATTTTTATTGATATTTCTGGTTACACGTTTACTGACAATTTTGTCTAGTCTTTTTTATTGATAATGTGTTTAAATTTTTGCACATAGGTCTCGTGTAGGAATTTAATTATGTGTGACGCTATTAACCCCAAAAAAAAAGAAGAGAATTGACAAGTTACGAGCATATCAAATTACAACTGTTGTATTCTTTCTAATGTCGACAAGATTCGGAGAAGAGCCTAAACAGTTACATTATTTTTCATGACTAAAGATGATCATATCCATTAGTTATGACTTATGATCATTTCCAGAACCAAAACCTATATGTTATTGTTTTGTGAAATCTAGCTTAAGTCTTTAGACTCCGGTTCAACCCAACGGTTCAAACGTTTCAGCGACAAAGATACCTGTAAAAATTTACCAATAAACAAATACAAATTAATACTTTTGTAATAATAAAGATTTTAGAATTGTATATAAAAAAAAATATTGTAATCAATTTGTAAACCTGTTTCTCCCAATCTGTTTGTAGAGTCATTATAGTAAGGACACAAGTTTGAACGAAAATTCCAAAAAGCATTCCTAACCAGACACCCTGAAATTTTGAGGAACAAAAAATAGTTACTTCATTAATCTATACTCAAAACTCTTATAAATTTATAGTATATAGAGAAATCTGCAAGAAAAAAAGTAAATAAAAAGAGAATCAATGTAAATTTTAGCAAGTAATGATAATTTATATAAATGAAAAAACAGATTTACCTTGACTTGCAAACCGATAACATAGCCAAGAAAAATGCCGGAAGGAATCCCAACGAGATAATAGCAAGCAAGGTTAACGTATGTAACATATTCTTGCCACCCTGCTCCAACAGCAACTCCTGCTCCATTTTAATTACATGAAAACTCAAAATATTAGTTTTAAATACGTAAGAGATCTTGGATATATATATTTGGAGAAGAGATCTTTTGGATATTTGATTCATGTCTATTGAATTCTAAGAGATTCGTATCAAAACTAGTTGGCATGCAATGGATGAAATTGCTACAACAATCTAAAATGCTAAACATATATAGTCAAGAGATGAAGAGGGAAAATACCAGAGAGAACGGGTTGAACACTATTCAAGAGGATGGAGAAGGCCAAGAGTGGAGAAAGATCAGCTACTTGTGCTGCAACAGCTTCACTTGTTGTGAAAATGTACGAAACTCTCCCTCTTAGAAACAAAAAGACGAAGAAGAACATAATTCCTATGGAAAGTGACGTTAAAATTGCTGTCATTGTTGCAAACTTGGCTTCCTTCGAATTTCCACTTCCGATCTCGTTTGACACTCTTACACTATTTATATGCAGAGTTTCCAAAACAATAAAAGGAAGAGAAGATATTTCAAAAACAAAAAAAAGCATCAATAATCATATACTTATGATTTCTCAATCTATTATGAGAAAAATATATATATATATTATGTATGCACCTTGCTGCAGCCATGAAGCCGAAGGCTACCATCATCTCCAGTCCATTTATGTTGACACTGTGAAAATTGATCAACAAATTAAAATGAATGTCAAAAAATAATTGGATAATTAAAATCTAAATTAATTGAATATTGACGGTTTAGCAAAATAACTGAAACAGTTAGCTAATTAGTTTAAAATACTTGGTGAACCGACCGTAAGACATTCAGTTGATGAATATAGAGTACTAGTACTTAAGAGCTTCAAATTTTGTGAGAATGTTAGCAATTGTTTATTACACAAAAATATATAGATTCATAGTGTACACTAATATATAAAAATTACTAAAACAAATGGAACTTGTTTTTAAACTTAGAGAAAATTAAATATTTACAAAACATAGTTTGTTTGAATTTAATACTTGAAGCAAATATCAGTAGATGAGTAGTTGGGAAATGCCAAATTTTCAGCTCGTGAACATTTAAATCTCTTAAATGTTAGTATTAAGACCAATAATATAAAATACACGTATTTATAAATATATATATATATATATATAAAAGACAGAAAGCGAAATGTTGTTTACCAGATTGAAAGTGCATCAAGAGCAACCTCTGCATTTTCTAAGCCTCCAGTCAGCAGAACCAAGATCGTGTTGTACCATAGCTCCAAGCTGCTCAAAATTAATATCACAAAGGAATTATTATTATTATTTTTTTTTTT
>PKML01069419.1:911833-925220 GCA_002933935.1 Eutrema yunnanense | reverse complement strand
ATTTTGGCTGGTGATGGCCGAATTATGAGTTTTCCTTGAGAACAAGCATTACATGAAAATTCACTCCATTGAAAAATCTTCTGGTTTTTCAAAGGATGGCCATTAGAATTTTCTACAATTTTTCACATCATGACTGAACCAGGGTGGCCAAGTCTTTCATGCCACACTTTAAATGTACTAGTAAACACTTGGTTTACTGTACATATGATTCAACTATATGAATCTTTGTGGAATATAATCCGGAGGGTAATGCTGGTAGCTCCTCTAATATAACTTTCCTTTCTGGAATTAGTGATGTCATGCAAATATATTCAATGCCATTCTTATTCATGGTCTCAATATGATATCCATTTCTGCGGATATCTCTGAAACTTGTTAAGTTTCTAAGAGATTCAGGGGAATATAGTGCATCTTGCACTTCAAACTTTGTTCCCCTTGGCATTGAAAAACAAGCTCTTCCAGAGCCCATAATAATTTTTGCATTCCCATATATAGTATTCACGCTTCCAGCGGAATTTTTTAAATTTAGAGAGGAGAAATACTTTTTATCTTTAAGTATTATGTGCGTTGTAGCACTGTCTGCCATACATAAATCTTCATTCCGGATCTCAGATAAAATATGTGACGGCTTAAAAGAAATATAACCGCATAGGAATATAAAATATTAACAGCATAAAAAAATATGTGGTGGCTTAGCCGTCTAATATAATATTGGCAATAAATAAAGTGCGATAAATAATTATTGCGAAATAATAAATTAATAATGGGCGGCCGAGCCGCGTTCCGATAATAATAACTGTAAAATTTTCGTCTTCTGGACGAAATTGAGAATGTCTTCAGGACATTCATTTTATGGAGGCAAAGCCTGCCATATGATCTGAGGAGACATAGTCTACCATATGATCATGATCGTGAAGGCATAGCCTATCATAACGATCGATTCGGGGAAGGCAGCGCCTATCATCCCGAAACAATATATAAACGTAAATAGCGGTTCGGGGAAGGCAACGCCTATCATCCCGAAATAATATATAAACGTAAATAGATTGAACATAAATTAAACCTAATTTTCTTCGGTATATGAACGGATCGGAAGACGATCGTTTTTTCGGTATATGAACGGATCATGAGACGATCGTGCTGATAACGTGTTATAAACTAGTGTTTATATATATGTTATATATATTATATATATATATAACTATAATATATGGAGACAAGAAAGAGTAAGTGAGGGGAGATGATTAGAGGAGAGAGAGAGTAAAGATGTTTCTCGTGAGGGAAGAGACGAGAGTGAGAGAAGATGTTCTTCTTCTTATTCAACAAACTGTTACAAGGGATCATATATATATAGCAGTAAGTAAGTCGGTCAATTTACTTAGAAGAGAAGTAACTAATAAAATATGATGAGATGGATAAACATCCATTTTTCAACAATATATACGGTTTTGGTCTTGTTTGCCTTTAACGGATTTCTATTTGTATAAAATATGTAATATGAATTGAAATCAAATTTCGTTTGCTTTGATTTGGCACAGTTTCATTGCTGGCTTAGGTATGTTTTTTAGTAAAATTCTAGAATTTCTAAAAATAGTAAAAATTCGATATGGTTAGGTTTATACTTTTTTGTCAAAAAAAAAAAGCTATTTTTTCTTAGAAATTATATAGCACTGAATAATTTTTTTATCATTATTTAAGAAGACATTTTTGAAAAAGAAATATATTTGTAAGTTATTACATATTATGTCATTACAAATAAGAAAATATAATTGAAATAGGATAGGATATAATTGTTTTTTAAAATTATTAATGAGAATATGGAAATTATTTATTTTTCATTAAAGAAGTTATTTACTATTTAGTTTCTTAATTATTATATTTTATTTGAATATGTATATCAAAACAAAAGTTTGAAAAATATTTTACTAATTTTATAAAGAGTTAGACACGAGAAAATTAATTTTTTAAGTGTTTATGGACTGACCACAAAACTCATAGTCATTAAGCGGTGCATATTAGAGTTATGTTTTCAAAATTATAGGTTTTCACAGGTTACTCCGAATAATATTTTAGTTCATTACAAAACGGGTTAAATAGACAGGTTAGTCCGGATTGACAATTATATATATAATAATTAGTTAGATATATTATAAAATTCAGATAAATTTATTTTTTTTCATAAATTTCAAAACAATTTTAAGAAACAATTATTATGCGCTATATAGCTAGCATATGTTAAATGAAAATTGTTTTGAATATAATATTATTAAGTCGATGTTTAGAAATGTTCATTGTAGAAACTATTTCATCGAATATGAGCCCCTAATTGATAGGATCCAGTTCCGAAATAAAAATATACCCATTTTCTTTTCAATAAGCAAAATAATATTGAGAATCATAGAATTATGTAATCAAAATTTAATAGATTCAGAAACCTACTTATAAAGTTATAGGATTTGGTAATCAAATATGTTTTATCAGGTTATGGCACTTTCCCTTTCTCAATTTTTTTTCACTAAATATGTTACTATTAAAAGCTCAAAATAGCAAAGGAAAGACATACCCTAAGGCCGAAACATCCACATGGGACCAATAAACGGGCGAAAACACAAATCTAAAGACCAAAGCACAAAGGCTCAACAAACATAAAAAAAATAAGAAGATAGAGCACTACATCTCCTTCATAACGCAACACTTATGCCATCTCAAATTTTATGAGTACTTTTTTAAAAAAAATATCGATAATATTTGTTTTCTCCCTTATCTCTTATTTTGCTTTGTAAAATCAATACCTATATTATAAAAAATAAGATATGTGCAAAACTAATATAAGGTCCATTAGAGACATTTGGTGAACTTTTACGAGAAAAGAATGAATACATGAAACAATATTTCATTTTCATAACTTTTAATTTAAAACAAATAACACATTCATATAAAATTAACGTAGATATATTTTAACAACATTTTATTTTCACAACTTTTAGATTAAAATAATCAAATTCACATAATAAATTAATAACAATTTATTTTTAATTAATATAAAACCAATAAAAACTATAACTGTCCAAATCATATTTTCATTCTGCAAAAAATACAATATACTATAATCATGTTCATAACAAATTGAGAAAACTTGTAAAAAATATCACTTAATTAAAAATAAATAAAAACTTTGTCCCGCACTAGCTGTAACGCCGGTAAAATCTTAGTTTAAATGTTATTTAAGTGTTACAGTTATTAGATTAACTATTGCAACTCTTGGGTTTATGGTTACTTTACTAAACCGTTGCAACCATTAGGTTTATGGTTACTTTACTAAACCATTGCAACCGTTCCTTTATAACCCTTGGAGCTCTATAAGAAATTGAGAATTGTTTTGGAGAGAAGACATTAAAACAATACACAAGAAACTTATATATTTGTATCTCTTGTATCTTAGCCTAGAACAAGGCTACAAGGTAATCTTTTTTTAACATTTTTCCTAAATAGAGGTTATGGATTTGATTGTTTTAATTTGTTTGTATTTGCGTTTATATAGAACACTTTAATAGTCTTGTATTTTGTCAACACGCTGTAATTGTTTTTAACAAGCAAATTATAAACTGTTAAACATGGATTTTTACTAGATTAAATAAATGACAATGGGATTGGGAAATCTCATTTTATTAGCAAAACTCGCCGAAATTACAAGAATTAAATCGTCGGAGATAAGTAAAAAGGAAGGCAAAATCTAAGAAACTAGCCGAAAATATCGGAGCAGTTTATCTCTTAGGTCTTACGGAAAAAGTTGGGGATCCCCCATAATGTCGACACAGGGCCGGTCCTGAGCAATGCCAACTGAAACATTGGCATTGATCCCCATTTTTTTTTTCATTTTGTTAGCCCGCCAAAAAAACAAAACCTTAAAATTGATTTTGAGCCTCCAAAATTTCAGGGCCGGCTGTCGAGGAGTTCTTTTATTTATAAGACCTTATGTCGGTTAGATCATTTCGGTTAGATCATTGGAGATTTTCCTTTTTCTCTTCAAACTTGATAATGTTAACCTTCCTTTCTTCTCCGTTCTGATGAAGATTATTCCTCCGTTTATTTGGAGGATTTTCTCTTATCTTATTTTTATCTTGGAGATCTTCAAACTTGATTTCTTATTTTTATCTTGGAGATCGGCGCCGACATCGTTATAGTCGAGTTTAATGAACTATGAAGCTGATAAATGGGCCGGACTGGGCCGAATGGATTAAACGGGGTTAATATAGTTTGATATATGCTTCAAGTCGACACGATCGACTTAAACCAGGGAATTTTGGATCGAGATAGCCGAACTAAACTGGATCGAACTCGATTTGAGAAGGTGTGTAGCTTACCTCTAACATAAACAAAAACACAGAAAAAAATGGAAAGGAAAAATGGATTTGATTGTTTTAATGGTAATTTCCCGTTCGTAAATTAGCAAAAGGAAACATGGTTAAATATGTTTAAAAAAATTATGTTCGAATCTTTAAAGGAAACATGGTTAAATATGTTTTATTAAACTTTCTTTTACAAATTGTAAACGCAAGCACAAAACGCCAGATAAAGTTTATTCTTAATTTATCTGCGTTTTGCATTTACATTTGCAATGTACAAAGTATCTTTGATAAAATTACTAAAAATTAAACAATATTATAGCATAGAGATAGAAAATATGAATCTATAATATATCGTAACAATTAATGGTAAGCCCTATGATTATATAAAATGGGAACGAACTGTACATGTAGAGAAAATACATGCTCGAGAAGAAGGTGAGATTCCAGAGGAAGAAACAGAGGAGGTACAATCCGAGGATGCGCACATTCCTACTAATGAAAAAGTAAACAGAGAACGTCACACAAATCGGTTGAAAAAGGCCATTGTTAGCAAGTACTTTTTGCATGGAATATACAAGGTTTTAACAAATTTCGTAAACATATTACGTTATGAAGTTTGATACAATCTGTTAAGCCTTCTTTACGTAACTTATTAGAAGATAAAAATCTAATCAAAAGAAGCGGTCATACATATATATACCTTATGTAAATGTTCTTGGAAATCAGAAAAACACAATTGAGCGCAACGCTGGTGTAAATTACTTAAGTTTATTCAACAATGAGGAAAAACAAAGTAAATTATACATCAACGCTGCACTCAATGATGTTCGTTCAAACCCAAGAAAAAAGCATCTTCTTTCTTTTTCTATCGCTATTGGAAATGAAGGCAAACATAATTTATAAGGACACTGTTTGTGTTTGGTTTGAATGCAGTACAATGCTTGCTTGTACTACTGTGTACGATGTACAAATTACAAACCATACTAAAATCGTATATTTTGGGGTTTCAAAATCGTTTTGTATTTTCAAATTATAATTAATGATATTAAATTTGTCTTTGATTTTGATGTGATGAGTAGCAATACAAAAATATTGTTAATTCAAAGTTAGAATAATCCAAGTTTGCGTATGTGCTAAAGATCGGTGTCCGTGTGTACTGCAGCGAAATACCATGTGTACTGCACGAGATCATCTCCACTTCAAATTAACGTCGTTCTTTGTTTAACTCCTTTATGGCTTTTTGGACTAACAATATTTATAATTAGCTTATAAGCCATTTAAGATTTAACTACTTTAGTGAATTCAAAGCATCTCTATAATATTATTTAAGAAAATATTTTTGAAAATGAACTTTGTTTTGTAAGTTATTACATGAAATGCCATTACAAATAACAAAGAATAATTGAAATGAAATATAATAAAATATAGTGAAAAATATAAATTCAACTTTTATTTTAATATAAATTCAAATGAAATATAATAAAATATAGTGAAAATATATCAAGATTTCGAATAGATTTTTTTTCTTTGAATACATATGGATTGATTATTATTTAAAAATATATAGTAGATAACATCTTTAATGCAAAATAAATATTTTTCGTACTTTTATCATTAAGATAATTATATCATTTCCTATTTCAATTATTCTTTGTTATTTGTAATGACATTTCATATAGGGGTGTCAAAATGGGTCATGGGTCGACCCAAGTCGACCCATGATCCATGACCCTAGACCCTAATAAGTCAAAAAAAATTGACCATAATAGGTTGATGGGTCAAATGGGTCAATTTATAATGGGTCATGGGTCAAATAGGTGACCCATTGGACTCATCATCTTGACATCATCATTGCATCATTATGACATCATAGCAATATTACATCATCATTGCATCATCATGACATCATCATTGCATCATCATGACATCATCATTGCATCATTATGACATCATCACGAGTACATTATTTTNTTTTTTTTTTTGGTAACTATTATTATTATTTAAATTTGTTATAAGTACGTATAAACAATATACACTATCTAATTCTAAATAGATTGTATTCCAAACTTTTTCAATCTTTGACATCATGAATAAAATACTTAGCCCGTCTTTAATGCTATAGCAATCAAGTACATAAATAGGTATCAAAACGTGCTCTTTATTTCAACCAACAAGATAAAACCAATAGACATGATTACCACATGATTCCAATCAAAACTATATGTAAGACTAAGAAAGGGCGTAGGGCCGGCTTTGTATGCGTGAGATTAATTCAAAAGTTGTTGTTGTGTTTGTTTTATGATCGACTACTCTGCTTTATGTATTCCATACAAGTTTTTAAGTTATGTTAAAATTTGTTTTTAAAATTTAAGAACAAATATTTTGATATTTTTTAAATTTTATAATATGTCTAACTAATGATTATAGATAAAACTGTCAAACTGGACTAACTTATTTAATTTCTAAGTTTTGTGGTCAGTCCACGAATAACTCTTTAAAAAATCAATTTTCTCGTGTCTAACTTTTTATAAAAATAGTAAAATATTTTCTAACTTTTATTTTGATATATATTCAAATAAAAATATATAAATAATAGTAAAATATTGCAAAATTTCGAATATATATATATATTTTTAATATGTGTGAATTGATTATTATTTAAAATTATATAATATTTTTAATATTGTAATAATTAAGAAATTAAATAGTAAATATCATATATAATGGAAAACAAATATTTTCATATGTTTTTCAATAATTTTAACAGACAACTGAATCATTTCTTATTTTAATTATATTTTCTTATTTGTAATGACATAATATGTAATAATTTAATTATAAAATAAAGTTCATTTTACTAAATGACTTCTTAAATAATATTATAGAGATGTATTATTTTTCCAAATCTTTAGAATTCATTAGATTCTAACCAAACCAACTTTTTCCAAGAAGGACTGGTTCAATTAGACGGATCGGTTATCCAAACTAAGCCAACTTTTGTTAAAGTCAGTGGTTTTGATGATATCTAAATAATCATTTTGATTTACTCTTAAATTAATACAGTATATTATGGTATGAAATAGTTATATTCTTATATAACATAATAGTTTCAAGTGTAATAGAAACCTTCATACCTATATTCTAGATAGAGTAGTGTACAACTGTATGTAATTAAAATAAACGATTGGTTTGATTGCTCAAACCAAAACATACCAAATTACATACAGTTGACAGTATGTGGTTAATAAGACATTTGTCATTATTTTACGAGTCGAAACTAACAAAATTATAGAAGAATTAGGAAATCATACCAAATCATACCACCAGAAGACAAGGATAGTTTCAAGACAGGCCAAAGATCCTTGAAAGCCAGCCAAGAGAACCCCATCCACGTGTCCTTACACCCACCGCACGTGACGAACAAGAGCTGCGCAATGTTAGGCAACCAAAAAGCTACGAGCATCGAGGTCATAGCACCATTGATCCCAAAGTCAAAATAAAACATGAGAAGCCACGATAAGAAGAAGTGGACCCCTAAGGAGATAGCAGCCACGTAGGCAATAATTTTGTTCTTGCTCTGAGCTTGGAGGAACATTTGACAGGTGAAGGAAGGTACGAAGGAGAAGTTAACGCCTATGATCCATAGGGCTATGATCCGAGCCACGCGGACTATGTGTTCCTCTTGACCTAAAGCTAAGAGGATAGGACCCGAAAAGATGTAGACGGGCGTGATGCAAATGGCACAGCCTGTGAGGACGATCCATGACCTTTGGAGATAAATCCCAAGCATATGATATTTTTTGGCTCCGTAGGCTTGACCACATAGTGTTTCTAGTGCACTAGCCATACCTAACTGCATGCATGTAGTTGATGTCATTATACAGTTTGTTGTTACATAACTTACATGATAAATATTTCATGAGGAGTTACAAATAATAGTTATATCCAAACTCGAGACATTTGCTGTTCTGTTAATACGTGCTAGGCAATGTTAAAACAAGTAAGGCTAAAAATAAGCCGAGAAACATTTTTCAATACGAAAAAATGATTTTCAATACAAAACAAGAAAAACAAAAACAATTCTTTTCAACTAACCAGAATAACAAACAGATTGGATCTACATTTCTAAAACATTGGGACAGCCAGCCAAAGAGAGATGGCCAAGGTGTTAATTTGACATTCGTGGCAAACCAAATTGGACACTAACGAATCTTGTCAAACTTGGTGACAGGTTTGTCTTCTCTACAAATTTACCTATATTAAAATAATAAAAAGGTATGTGCCGTCAAAAAAAAATATAAGAAAGTGTTGATTTTCGTCTTATTTTAATTTAAAGTTCTGATTTTTTATCTCTCATTACAAAAGGAAAGTAATGCCAACTATTTAACAGAAATCGGTTACAAATATAAAAAAAATAATTTAACAGAAATATTTTAATCATTATCACGAACATGAAAACAATTTCATTTAGGGAAAATTACAAACAAACAAAAAATCATTTATCCAATTTATACCAAGATAAAGTTTTTATAAGTCCAAGTCCAACGGTCCAACTTCGTATCTTTTTTCTAAAATCCAATTTTGGTGACATAGTAAATAAATCCAAAACCAAACGGCATCAACTATATATAAAACATTATCACGAACATGAACACATATCATTTTAGGGAAAGTTACAAAAAAAAATATTTAATTTAATTAGACGAAGTTTAAGTTGTTAAATATAACATATTCTTTTTTTTTTCTTATTCCAATTTTGTTACACAATTACAAAATCCAAAACCAAACAGCGTTAATGGTAAAACGGAAAATAAAACCATATATAATCACTGAATTGATTGTAGAAACAACAATATATATAACTTAAGGTTTGTAATGACATAATTAATTTAGATTAGAAAAAGGATTAGAGAGGAGTATCTCACCAAGATACCATTACTGAAACGGAGGAGAACGGTGAAGCTGATGGAGAAAGCGGCCAACTCGGTGGGGCCAAGGTGGCCGATAAAAGCTTGGCTTATCAAAGATACTCCGAACGTAGAGAACCTCGTGAAGATCGCCGGCGCCGCCACAATCCATAGCTTCTTAGATTCCCTCCTAACTTTCTCTCTCATGTCCAACGACTTAAACCCATTCTCTTCTCCACCGTTCTCCACCGTCTTATTCAGCAGAGTCGCCGTCACTTCTTCTCTTGTTCCGACCATCGCATAGAATGAATAGGTTTAGATAGAGGAGAAAGTTTTGTTTGGTGGGTTTGTTCTGTATATATACTTATGGCTACGCTTTATATACGACCAAGAGATAAAAAAGTTGCCTACGTAACATGAGTGTTAAAAAAAATATAACTCGTGGGTTGAAAACTAATGTTATATCATAATTAACTAACCTTAAGTGTCAAATGTTTTCTTTCATCTTTTTGTTCAATTTATTTTAAAATTTGATTTCATCAACTAAGTTAATAAATTTACTAATAAATTTTAGGTACTCTCTAGGAATGATTAACAACTAGACTTAAATTACATTCATAGTAGCAAAAATTATAACAAGATGAACAGTACTCTTCTTACATTGTGACACAACGCCAAAATAAAAAAAGAACGATAGAAAATTTATCTAAGAAAATAATTTTCATATCACAATTGAAATTTGACTAAACTATAAACCCAAAAACATGATTAGTACTTTTAGTACATCATAATTGTAAATTGTAAGTTTGACTCGTTTATTCCAAATGCCCCTGACAGCTGTCATTGCATTGAAAGAAACAAGTTTTCCATGCATTTTTAGAATGAAATTTATTGTAATATATTTAGTTGACTAAACAAGTTTTGACCTTAATATATTTAGTTCCAAAAATAAATTTAATAAATTTAAACTTTGACTAAGCTACAAACAGATATATAATTAAAAAAAATGATGGGCATTGTTTAAAAATTAATGAAATTAAATTTCTTTTAAAATCATCACTGTATGGTTGACTTATTAATTAGTATCCTAATGTCCAGTGGGGGAGCCACATCAATTAGTATCCTAATGTCCAGTGGGGGCGCCACGTTAGATGGGATGGGTAGCTGTCCCCTATAAAAAAACAATTAGTGTAAATTCTTAAAGATAATAATTATTGTCTCTATATCAAATGATATATTTGCCCCCATTAATTATTTTCCTTTGTTCATTTACTTTATTTGATCATTTTTTTCTCTATATAATTGAAATGTATCCATCCAAATTTGATAGTCAAATAGATTTAAGGGTGAATTACACTAAAAGACACTTTTGCCACTTTTTGTTATAAAAATGCACTTTCAACTCTTAAGACACTTTTTTCACTGTTCATGGGTATGAAAATCCAATTTTGTCTTTCTTTTTTCTTCATCTCTCTTTTTCTCTTACGCATATTTCTCTTTTTCTCTCACATCTTTCTCTTTTACATCTCACTTTAAACCAATAAACCCAACTTGATTTGTTTTCTATTTTTTTTTATAATGTGAAAGACATAAAATATTTTTCTTGAAACAATATATGATAATTCTATTTTTCCAACATTTTAAGATCCATTTTGCTATAGTTTTGATGTGAAACAAGAAATCTACTTGTAAATATCAAGAACTATATCTACACATGACCATCCACATATGACCATCCACATATGACCATCCACAATAGAAAATCAAAAATTAGAGTAAAATAAATATTACCCCACTTGATTTGTTTTCTATTTTTTTATAATGTGAAAGACATAAAACAATTTTTTGAAAACAATATATGATAATTCTATTTTACCAACATTTTAAGATCCATTTTGTTATAGTTTTGATGTGAAACAAGAAATCTACTTGTAAATATCAAGAACTATATCTACACATGATCATCCACACATGACCATCCACACATGACCATCAGTAAAGTATTATCCACACATGACCATCCACACTAACAATACGAGATTCTTATCTGTCTACACACAATTGTCCACGGTTTCATGTCCACGTCGATCTCGATTTCATATGTTTAGATTTCTTGTTTTTTTTTCGAATCAAAACTATATCAAAATAGATCTTAAAATGTAGAAAAAAAAATTTATCATTCATTGTTACCAAATAAATTGTTTTATTTTTTTCACAATATAAAAAAATATAAAATAAATCAGATGGAGTAAAAGAGAGAGATGTGAGAGAGATGGGTAAAAAAAAATATAAAATAAATAAATGGTTTAAAGCGAGAGAGTAAAAGAGAGAGAGAGAGAGAGAAAAAAAAAAGCGTATGAGTGAAATAGTGAAAGTTACAGAAGGGTAAGAAGGTAAAATCCAGCAACAAAAGTGCCTTAAGAGTTAAAAGTGTTTTATCCTGTAATAGAGAAGTCAGAAAGTGTCTTCTGAAGTAATTTTCTTTAGATTTAATTACCTTTTTCTCTTAAAATCACTTATATTAATTTATGAATTTTAGAGATTTCGTTAATAAGTATGTACACAAACCAACCATAATATTAGCATATCTAAAAGACTTAACCTTACTAACACTTTTTCTTCCTTAAACTTTTATGCAAAACTTACAAAATTTTAATTCTAAATCTTTCAAACGAATTGACGCAGTTAAATTTATGAAATCATGTTCTCTGTAAGACTAATTATTTTTGTAAACTTCATGGTAATAACTTTCTACAAAAATAATTGAAAATGCTTTGAATTCATCATATATACAGTAATATATTAGCTTGTTTGATAAATATGGTAACTAACTAACCAAAATACAACAAATAAATATCAAATTTTTGGTTTTTTTTTTTGGTAAAATTTTGTTATTGTTAATTCTCTAGAAAAAAGTTTACAAGCAAGGTTAAAAATATATATAATGCATTTGTAATTTTTTTATTGTATCAATGTTTTAAGATGGTATTATTTTTTAAAAAATTGATAATGTCTTAGTTTAAATATTTTTGCCCTCAGTTAAAATTATTTTTGATTCTGCCACTGCTAATGTCGATGATATTGTGTTTAATAAGTTTTACATGATATTTGACTAAAACATATGAGTAAATTCACGAAAGTCTTCATCATACTTAAAATAATTAACTTCCATATATAATGGTTGTTTGACTATCTCTAAAAAAAAAAAAAAAGACTACCTCTAAAAGATATTAGCGGCATTCTTCTTTTTTAGACATCATATACATATATATACTTATTTATAAAATGGAAGCAATATTAAAACAAATATAATTTAAGTTCACTTAATTAGACTATCTTAAATAACCAATATACAATTTCATTCATGCACATTGTCATTTTATTTAGTAACCTAGAGATTTCGAACTTTAGGCTCGTACATCATTCTGAATTGGGAAACCATAGCATTTTATATAATCTTCTTCCAAGCCATACTCGAACTTGAGATCTCTGGGCATAAAATATCTTTGGTACACCAGTTGAGTTGTAGATTACGTATGGTCATGCACATTGTCATTACATCTGTAAATTAATATTTTTCAAATGTCTCTGTTAACTTTTAATTATGAAAATGATGCAATTTAAATATATAATTTTTGCACATCCAGTTGAGTTTCGTAACTAAAACAAATTGTTAATCAACATCTGAAGATCTTTTGATATATATTGTATATTTATGTAATGTCTTGACTTCCCCGACAGTCTTTTGGTTGACTCTTGGTCCAATAACGTCCGATGTGATCGGTTTGAAGCTTATAAAACTTGTCAACGGTCTTGCAAATGACCATAATTAATTTATTATGTATTCAGTCGCACAATTTTAAAAATAATTTTAATACATCGCTTACATACAAAAAATATTTGTTGACATATTTAGTTTTGATTTTTTTTTTTATAAAATGCTCTTGTAAAAAAAAAACAGACGCAACTTGATAATATAAGTTGTTAAATGAAATACTTTAAAATATTTACATCCATTATAACTCAGATTTAGGTTACAATCATTCTTAATCATAAGATTTAGGTATTACAATCATTCTTATATATATATATATATATATATTACAATCATAAGATTTAGGTATTACAATC
>PKML01069419.1:831326-910950 GCA_002933935.1 Eutrema yunnanense | reverse complement strand
AAAAAAATTAAGAAACATATTAAAAGTATTTACACAAAAATATAAATTAAGTTTAAAAATTTAAGATCGTTGTGTTTTGTGATATTATTTTTAACAAAAAAATAAAAATAAATGTAACTACAACAAGATAAGAAAATAAAAGTTTTGTATATGCAAAATATATATAATGTGATGTAAATATATTTCAATTCTCATAATAATTAACATCCATTAATACAATAGTTTTCACTATAATTTGAAAAGACATTTACTTAATAGAAGATAATAGATTATATTGAATTAATCTAAAGAAAATTCAATTTAATAATTTACTTTTATCAGTTTATTTATATAGTTTAGAAAAACTATAGAATTTAGTGTTTATAAATTATAGATTAGATTTATTCTAAATAAAATCAAACAAATGTTGTGACTTCAAACAATCAGTTATATATGGAAATCTTTTTCATCAAAAATAAAAGAAAAATAGATTTAGGAATCACAAACATATTGCACACATAAATAGGGTTAAAATCATACATGAAACACTCCAAAAATAATAACTTCACATGAAATAAAATTTAAAAAATTATTATGCAACTTTAAAATATAAATATCTTCCTTTTAAAATATAAATATCTTCCTTTTAAAAAACTCAACTAATTGCATAAAATTGATCACCAAAGAAAACAAAGAGGTAAAAATGTGTACCATCCAATAAATAAACACATAGATGATCATAAATAAATAAAAAATTAAAACAAATACACAGATCTTAAGCTGATAGAGATAATTAAATTAACTACGAGACCAAATAAAATAAAATACCATTAGATTAAAAAAATTGTTTACCACGTCCGCACGGATCATACCCTTTGTGATTGAAATTGAAAGTGAAATCTCACCGGCGATGGTGGAAGATATCGGAGAAGACGAGGGTTTTAGAGCAGTGAGTAATGTTTTTTTACAGGATAATCCTATCCACAATAACTCTCTCTCTCTCTCTAAATGTTTGAATCGACGCTCGACCCCATATTTCTTATATTTTTTCGAATTGGTCCATATTATCTCAAATGTTCCCATTAACCTATACATCTACGATGATTTTGATAGTAAATTAGTGATAGAAATTAAATCATTTTTCAAATAAAATTAGATTCATTTTGTAATCACCAACACTGAATCATCGAAGATGAATAATAGTAATTTCTCAACATTTTATTAGTATTCGGTTTTAGGTAAAAATAGATAAAAATACTGTGATTTATTTCGAAGTATTTTTTTCTTCAAAAGTTCGGAGAATTCGAAATTCACAAAAATAACTTTCATTTTATTAGTATTCGAAGTAACTTTCGGACTATACAAAACTAACCCTATTTCAAAGTATTTATATTATTAGTACTGAGTTGGGTTAAAAAATATACAATTTCCTAAACTTTAAAGTGACAAAAACTTAACTTTTAAAAACTAACTAATTGAATAAATAGTCAACAACAAAAAAAAAAAAAATTCAAATTGTAGATCACTCACTAAACAAATACATAAATAAACATAAAATTAAGAAAGAAAAAAAAACTTAAGAATAAACAATCCACATTTCTTAAACTAATAGAGACAAATTCATTAAAAATCATACTAATAAAACTAAAATAATATTATACCAAAAATTTTTAAAACAAAATTGTGTTCACGTCCGCGCGTAGCGCGGATCACACACTAGTAATTATAATAAAATATATGATTAGATGGAAACGGATAAGATAACCGGATCCATATATGATATTCCTAAATCCAAAAAAAACTTTTGGAATCATAATTTTCTAGTATCCGCGAATATCTAAATACTAAATCCATTAAAAAGCAAAAATATTATAATAATATAAATTCTAAAAAATTTAAAACATTAAATCATAAAATAAAATTTAACATAAATATTACATACACTTAATCTTATTTTATAATTTTATTTGGATATAAAAACATTTAACTGGTTTCTAATGGGTTCTTAATCTTATTGGACAAGACTCTAATTGTAGAATTTAATGTTTATAATTTATGTATTTATTTATTTTATAAATAAAATCAAGAATGTTATGTAGTCGTTGTTTTGGACAAACTTTCAAAATTTGTTAGTTAATTTCAAGTGGGTTATAGAAAAAGAAACAATGCATTTTGATGGTTATAAATCATTGTCTAAGCATGCGAACAAGGATTCGTTCAACAAAGGATACTCGCAAGAGCTTCCACAATCTTGAATTGCATCTCCAATCTTTTGATGGGTATGCAATAATACATGTTATGAGAGACAAAATGTAGTATCCCAAAATGATAACGTGTTCAAGCCAATCATTGAGAGGACGAATGGGTGAAGTCCTCCCGAAAGCTCTCCAACACTAAAGTCAGGAAGTAGACACCAAAATTGGCCAAAAAATCGAAAATATGAAGAAGATAGTGAAAGTTAGGTTAGATCATACCAAAATGTGGTATATAGTTCAATTTATCGCGTTGATAAATGAGAGATAGAGAATATGATTCTTATATAAAAAAAAGAGATAGAGAGTGAGATAAAGTGAGAGAGAGATTATGAGTGCATCTTGGAAACATGTTAGATGATTTCAGAATGAGATTGATGTAGATGAATAAAAATTATTAGGTTAATCATACTAAAATATGGTATGCAGTTTTATCGCGTTCATAAGTGAGAGATAGAAAGTGAGATTCTTATAAATAAAAAAAGATAGAAGTGAAATAAAGTGAGAGAAAGATTATGAGTGCATCTTGGAAATATGTTAGATGATTTCAGAATGAGATTGATGTAGATGAATGGAAATTCGATCCATATTTCAAAAGAAAGAAGTATATATAACAATTATTCTTTAACACAGGTTTTGAATGGTATTTATTATATGTTTCAAAATAAATTTTATTTTATTGAATATATATAAACACATCAAATACTAGATATACTAAATTATTATTATAAATTCTTTTGTAAAATACTAAATTTAATATCTCAATATCTTCGTCACAAACCAAAACTATATATTATCCATGATAGCGTGAACTCATAACGCTTCACACTTTGTATATACAAATTTAATACCACTTTGGTAATGTTCGTACCTCTCTTTAGCTATTGGTGGCCATGTCGGCCTACGTCATACTCTTGGTCCATATAAGTAGTACTCTCATTGGTTTGCCACTTTCGAAGTTCGTAAGATTTTTGTCGTTGCTCATGTTCTTTCATTTTTAAAAGACCGCTTCTTCGTCACGGCGGAGCTCTGGTGGCACCGTCTTGGTGTTCGATCTCACTCTGGTGGTGGTGTTTCAAGAGCGACAGTAGATCTAAGCTTGTTCGTGTTGGTTTGGTGAAGCTTCATGGGCTGCAGTGATTCTTGCCGGTTCTGAGATGGCGGCGCGTGGCAAGGTGGCTCATCCCTTCGACCTTGGCCTGAGAGGACTGCGTCTGGCTCGGGGGTGTAGCTTCTTCGGCCTCGTCTCCCCGGTGGCTTCCTCTTCTCGGGCTTTGATCAAGCTCTGTAGCTGCGTTTTTCCCTTCAAGATTGGAAATCGATTGTTTCTTCCCACTGATTTGTCGAGGACTACACCTCAGTCGGGGTTTAGCTTTCTCTTTCCTTCTGCGATCTTGTTTCTTGCTTTGAAGCGGCGACTTTGTCTAGATCTAAACTCTTTTCGTGATTGGCTTTGTGATTTGGTCTATCGGCTCGTTTTGGTCCCGTTGGTGACGTGTCTCAAGGCGGTGACTATTCCTGGTGGTTTTGAGCGAGTGAGACTCGCCGTGGTGAGCCGATGTTCAGAGCTCGGTTCGGTATAGCGTATGCTCGGTTATCATTAGGTTTCGTCTCTGGTGGCTCCTTGTCGAGTCGCTGATGGGTTTTGCTTGTTTCTCTCGTTGGCTTATTTGTTTTCTTGGTGTGGTTAGATTGAGGATTCTCATTCGACCTATTCTCGGTCTCATCTTTCCCTCGGGTTGCCAATCGCATTATCGCTACTCGATTCATGTTGTTTCACAGCCTCGATGTCGATTCCGTAGCGAATGAATTTGTTCTCATGCTTTTTTTTTCTTTTTTTGCCATGGGAACAAAATTTTAGGCAGTTCAATTTTTTTAAGTCAATTTTGTAACTCTTGGTCGATTTCATTTCAATGAAATATTTACAATTTGACAAAAAAAAAAAAAAGACCGCTAATAATTTTTCATAAACTAGATAAAAATTTTATCAGTGAAATAAACAGGGCTGGCTCTGGGCAAGTCCAATGAAATATAGGTCTATGGTCTCCTTTACTGACTTAATATATATGAATATTTGGCCCATAAATCGCAAAATAAAAAAATATTAATTTTTTCATTAAATTTTCTTTGGTCCCATAATTCTCATGGCCGGCCTTGGAAACAAGGACCACGATTTCGGCTGTCTGAATTCGTTACACTATATCTCATATTGACTTTAAATCTAAACTCACAAGTGTATACATTCGAGAGTTAAGTGAGGATTACTTAAAATCGATTATAAAACTCATGTTTTAGCTCAATCTTTATAATTATTCTCTTTGTGATGTTTGGTTTCGACCTCTGGATTCTGGTTCAACCCAACGGTTCAATCGTTTCAGCGACGAAGACACCTGAAAATGTTTTTAACAACAAACAATATAAACAAGTCAATTTTGTTTGTTATAGTAAAAAAAATGGAATTTTCTTTTTAAAATTAGATGATTCTCAACATGCAAACCTGTTGATCCCAGTCAGTTCGCATAGTCATTATGGTAAGCACGCAAGTCTGAACGAAGATTCCAAAAATCATTCCTAACCAAACACCCTAAAATTTGGAAAAAAAAACAAACTATATTAATATATTATCTTTGTATATTTGTATAAACTATATTGATTTACGTTAGGATTCACATCATAAACCAGAAAAGACCTAAAGAAAAGACCTAAAGTAGTATGTAAGAGACATAGACTAATCTATTTATTGTCAATTAGTTTTGAGTTGAAATCTCATGAAACTTAACATGGTATCAAAACTCATGGATTTGAAACTTAACATGGTATCAAAACATGACCATGTTTGTTGATTCAAATAGATTGGCCCATATTGGACATGTCGTCGTCCAAGTAGAACATGTTTCCAATCATAATGTGAGATCTAGTCAGAGATTAATTAGAAGAGCCATTATTTCGAGGCAACGTGTTAGGATCTCACCAGGCCCGGCTCAGTAAAAAATTGGCCATCTTCTCAAAAAAATTTGATCCTACAAAAAAAAAGGCCCTAAAAAAAAATTGGTTGTAAAAAAAATTAAAAAAATTAGGCCTTATGCAAATGGACTCCCAGCCCATACCCAGAACCAGACATGCATGGATCCCACATCGAACATTAAACTAGAAAACCTTAAAACAGTATATAAAAAACATGAACCAATCCATTAAGTATCATTTGGTTTTGAGTTGAACCTATGAATTTTGACATTGTGGAACTACAAACAACTAATAAAAAGTAGACTTACTTTGACTTGCAAACCCACGACATAGCCAAGGAAAATGCCGGAAGGAATTCCAACTAGGTAATAACAAGCAAGGTTAACGTATGTAACATATTTTTGCCATCCCGCTCCAACAGCAACTCCTGCTAAACTTATAACCGGTTCAACATATGCGATGACTTAAAGATCGGACTAATATCAACTATATATACATGTAACATTTAATAGGGTTAGAAACAAATACTTGCACTCGTTTTTGGATTTTTGAGTTGAGCAGTGGATAATGAAAATTCATTATACATGAAAGTGATTGAATATATATTTTTTTTCAAAACACGAGTGTGATTGAATAATGGATATCAAATGTTCTAACAATTCGGATAGCTAGTTACTTGTCCTGCAACACCTAACTCCAAACATTCGTACGGGATCACACCAAACTACCTAAGATACAAGATCTTACGTACTCGAAAACTTAAAATACCAGTCTTAAATACTCAAATTTGATCTAAAAATATACGTAATCTAAAATATTTAACTATCATACTTAAAACATAGACACACGGACGAACATGACGAGTATTAAAGCCCACAAATCTATTAAAGCCCACAAGTCCATGTATCATGTTTCTAGGGTTTTCTAGCAACTAGTAGTATAAATATAATCGTTATGTAATTGAGAAGGGTAACCTAGAGAGGCAACTCTCACCTCTTTTTCTTTTATGAATCAATCTAAATCCATTTTGATCTTGGTGATTTCTTAAGAGTTTTATGTTCCTTTTATTTTCTTGCATTTTAATAAAGCTCTTCATGAGCTATTTCTTTTTATATTAGTTTCTATATTTCTAGTTATCCATCAATAATCCTTGCTTGGATTAACTAACACAAACTACCTACAAGTGTTGATTAGACCATTTTAGCTAGGTACCCATGGTATTGCATGACCGGGTATTGGTATTACAATCCCTTAGCAATTTAGACCGCACCGGATAAGATAAAGGTCTAGGATAGCTACTCCATGCATGAGGATATAGTAAAAGGGAGAAGATGCATACCAGAGAGAACGGGTTGAACACTGTTCAAGAGGATGGAGAAGGCCAATAGTGGAGAAAGATCGGCTACTTGTGCGGCAACAGCTTCACTTGTTGTGAAAATGTACGAAACTCTTCCTCTTAGAAACAGGAAGACAGAGAACAAAATTATCCCTATTGAAAGTGACGTCAAAACCACTATCATTGTCGCGAATTTTGCTCCTTTAGAGTTTCCACTCCCGATCTCGTTTGAAACTCTTACACTATTACATACATGTAAAAGAAAAAAAAGAAAATAAGATATCTCTATAAAATTATTTAAGAAGACATTTTTGAAAATGAACTTTGTTTTATAAATTATTATATATTATGTCATTACAAATAAGAAAAAATAATTGAAATAGGAAAAGCAATAATTATCTTTTAAAATTATTGATGATAATATGGAAAGTATTTGTTTATCATTAAAGAGGTTATTTACTATTTAGTTTCTTAATTATTCTTAATATTAAATATTTTTAAATAATAATCAATACATATATATTCAAAAAAAAATCGAAATCNTCTTGCTATATTTTTCACTATAATTTATTATATTTTATTTGAATATATATCAAAACAAAAGTTGAAAAATATTTTACTAATTTTATAAAAAGTTAGACATAAGAAAACTATTTTTTTTAAAGTTCGTAGACTAACCACAAAAACCATAATCATTTAACGGTGCATATTAGAGTTATGTTTTCAAGATTATAGGTTTTTGCGGATTAGCCCGAATAATATTTTAGTTCACTGCAAAACGGGTTAAATAGACAAATTATTACAAATTGACAGCTTTATCTATAAGACTACGTGCAATGGCACTTTTCTCAACTGTTGATATATTTTAACATTAGTTGAAATGCTTACAATGGTTTGTTGGAAAAAAAATGATGTGGGAAGTTGTAGTGTTGATAAATTTCAAAACAATTGTAGTGTTGATAAATTTCTTAAATTTCAAAACAATTTCTTTAAAATTCAGATAAAAACAATTTTAAAACATTATCTTAAATTTCAAAAAAATTTCTTAAATTTCAAAACAATTGTTTTATTGTAAAATTCAGATAAAAACAATTTTCTTAAATTTCAAAATAATTTTTTTAAAAAAACATATTCCGCCCTATAATTAGCGCGAGTTAAATCCTAGTAGAGAATATATTCTCTAGGATCTAACGTTTTGAAAATTATGGAACTTTTGGAAAACCATTTTAAATTTTAAATTATTCGTATTCTATCTGATACCCTAATGACCCAGTCCGTTTTTTCATGGTACATTTCTAATTATAATTTTTAGGTTGTTTTTTTTATAGTATAGTTTTTTTTTGTTTTGAGAAATGTTTCTAGTATAGTTGTAGAACCTGTAAGTTAAAATTGAATAGTCGTTCGATTTTGAGAAGGTCTCTGCTAGATAAATCGGATTGGACATCTTTAGATGAAATTTGTCTTAGAGTTATGACGGTGAGCTGTGAGTAGAAGCGATAGATCTGTTGACCAAAAAGTCTAAATACAAAGCTAATCCAAAAGATATTGACCATTTATATTTACAAAGTCATCCAAAAATATATTTTTTTCTTAACAAATTTTACTTGTATTTAATTTTTTTGGGGTTTTTTATTTATTTTTTTATTTTTTATAATAATAGTAAACCGGATATAGCTTTCTCTGACGAATAAATGACGTACGATTCTGAGTTCTGACCATATTTACAGCCCATGTGATTATAGAAGCTTCTTATTTTTATTGATGAAATATCGAACATATAAAGTCCACTTTAGGTTTTGGCGACATTAATTGATTCTTAGAAATTTGGTTGTAAGTCGTTTCTCGTACTGAGACAGCAGCTTGCGGGCTTCTTCCCTGAGTTTTTTTTTGGGTGAAGATTGTCTTGAGAAAGCGTATTGTTTATCCTTAGCAGCTCGTTCATCTTCTTCTAGGATATACGTGTGTGACTTGTGGAGTGCGTCCTCCAGGGTTGAAAGTCGGTTTTGATGAATTTCCATGTGGAAAGCCGACAAATACCATGTCGCTTTGTAGAGAGTTTCGATTGCGGCATCATCATCGATGGTGCAGTGGACTACTACCGACTTAAATCGATCCATGAAGTCGCGCAGCGATTCAGTCGGTCCTTGCTCGAGGGTCCAGAGTTCGGCGTTCTTGGTTTTCGTCTTGATGAACATGGTGAAACATTTGAGGAACTTGGTTGTGAGCTCGGTGTAGTTGTTGATTGAATTTGTTTCGCGCTGTGAGAACCAATCGAGCGCGGTCCTGTCGAGATTTTTAATAAACAGTTGGCACCTCGCAGCATCATGTTCCTCCTCGGTTTGGAATTTGAAGCGGTTCATCATGATGCCGAAGGAGGTCATGAAGTGTTGCGGGTCCGAGTTGCCTTCGTACTGCTGGATTTTAAACCTTTCCAGACACCGGACTGGGATGTCGAGGATCCGTTGCGTGAATGGAGTCTTCTGTGTTTCCTGATTCACACGGTCAATCTCGGGCGCCGAGCTGGTGGCTTGGTGGGATTTGGATTTCATATCCTGGAGTTGAGCTTTGACGTTGTCGAGTTCGTGATCCATTGATATTTGATTGGTAATGCAAGCTTCTTGATCGCCGGTTGATCTGGGAGCTGAGAAGAGGGTTCAGTGGAGCTCGGCGAACGTTTCTTCACTAGGTCGGAAGGGTGTTTACCCGAACTCCGCGAGACGGTCGCTGAATGCTATTTGAGAGGCGAGGAGGGAGTCAAACCTTTCGTCGTTTCTTTTGGTGCTCTCAGCGAGTTGTGTCGTCAGGGATTGCAGCAGGGTGGTCAGGTTGTCGGGAACCGAGGTCGCGATGACATGGACGGTTTCTGGTAGAGTTGAGTTTGGTGTGCCGAACTCCTCACGACCATCCGAGGTGCTGTCGTCGATTATGTTGTTCACTGCTAGGTTGATCAGAGGTTCGACCATGGCTGAGTTAAGATCTGAATGTTTACTGTTTTGTTTAAGACTAAATCGTCCCCACAGACGGTGCCAATTGTTGATTCTGAAAATTACACAAGGGGCAAAACAGTAAACTCAGTGGATCGAATCTCGTGTATTGATTAAACTCGGCGGAGTTACAAGATTGTTAGATCGTAAAAAAGATGACTTGCGAACTAAGAAGTTAAAAGCTAAGGTCTCAGCTCTCGGTCTCTGAGGTGTCGCAGATGATTGCGGATGGATCTAGTTGTGGCGAGGATCTCCCTATTTATAAGGTTCTGAGTCGGCCTAAAACAAGGGGATTTTCTTTTCCTAGTTCTTTCAGGATAATGAAATCTTCTTTTTTTCTCTCGAGGAAATCGGAAAAGATTCTGCAATTCTCGGAGGTCGGCGCGTTCATCACTAATTGGGCTTTAGGCCGAGCTCGGCCTGCTGGTCGTAATTATGGGCCCCCTTCACTTGATTTGAACCGTCGTCAATCGGAATCAATTGGGCCGATCTTGGTTCAAACCGGATTAAACCAGAAGTGCTAAACTCACCTCTAACAGATATCGGAGAAGATGGACTACATACCTACATTTTTCAGCAAATCTCGACAAAAATGTTATTAAGAGACCAGAAATGCAGAAACGATTTTGTTTGATTCAGTACTTAAAACGGAGTATACGATTTTTTAACAATTATATGAAAAATAGAAACATGCACATTAATTTGGTGTTCCTATATAAGATTTCTAAAAGATTATATGAAAAATAAATTAAAATAGTAAATTTAAGATTTTAATAACCAAATTACAGTTCGTTATATTCACATATCTAATACTCCCTCCGTTTCAAAATAAGTGTCGTTTAAGAATTTTTTTTCTGTTTCATAATAAGTGTCACTTTAAATTTTCAATGCAAATTTAGGCACAAAATACCTAATTTAACCTTAGTTTTAATGAAAAATTCCAAAAGTTATTATATATTTGAAGGGTATAATTGAATTTTCAATATGTTTTATTAATTTGTGTGCAAAGTGTCAAAATGACACTTATTATGAAACAGAGGGAGTATTATTTGTCATAGAGGAATTCTAAAAAACAAAAATATTGATCAATTTAGTAAATTAATTTTTCTAAAAAAATTAACTAAATTAATTAAACGTTAATTTAAAGGAATTAAACGTTGATTGGGCTGATTTTTCCGAGTAAAATTTATTGTCACCACCACTGCTTTTGCAATAGTTAATGAGACGAAAGCTTAGAGCATCTCCAATGGGGGGTTTCTCAATGAAATACCCACCACTAAATCCACTAGAAAGGTGGCAAAAAAGATCCATCATTGTAGGTTTGATAGAGCAACTAAAAGGTAACAAAATCATATTCATATATACATTGAAATTTATTGTTTACAGTAGACTAAGAAGTAACGAATAAAAAAAAAATGAAGCCAAAATCAAAGAAAATTTCCGAGAAAGAACGGATTCAGATCAAAGATGATCACATCGATTCTTCTTTCCATCTATGTTTGCTCAAAGAGGCTATCAACAATGCAAGCAAGAAGCCTCTTCACGTCCCGACGAGGAAGAAAAACCCATTTGATCTAATTTCAATGTCTCTTGCAATATCATACGTCGTCAGTGTAGTAAATAAAGACTTTCTGCGATAAAGAGACATGTTAAATCAACGGCGGAGAGGGAATCTGTGAAGCAGCGATTGCTAAACCTTGTCCTGATTTGCGATAAATATTCATGTAAAAATTAATTAGGGTTTTATTATTGTACTTTAGTTTCGTGTAATTGTTTAGGTTAGTTTCACGATGATGCGATGCGGCGATCGTTGTTTGTCGTTATTGTCATGATGATTCTCTTATTTAGGTTAGGTTTTGGGTTTTTTCTGTTTTCTGCCGTTGATCCGCAAGGCAAATCGATTTTCTAAGCCTTCAATTTAATTAAGACATTCTCTCCGTTTCAAAAAAAATATCATTTTAGCATATTTTTTTTTGTTACATAAAAAGTGTCATTTTAGATTTTCAATGTAAATTTTGGCACAAAATACCTAATTTAACCTCAGTTTTAATGAAGAATTTCATAATGAAGAATTTCAAAAATTATTATATATTTGAAAGGTATAATTGAATTTTCAATATGTTTTATTAATTTGTGTGCAAAGTGTCAAAATGACACTTATTATGAAACAGAGAGAGTAACATTTTGCACGGAATACAAGAATTTTTTTGAAGTAGCAGAGATATAAAATAAAAACAAACCCGTGACATGTCGTCTTCTGCAGATTAAACAAAAGCACAATGATTTAATTGAAAAATAAAACATGAAACTAAAACGAGATCTTGCTGCCGATAAGCCAAAGCCAGGAAAGGCAAACGCCTAGGAAAATCCCGCATAGCATCGACGCTACAAGCATATTCCCCAAAGCATTGGCTTCTGATGCCTGTAGTGTCAATCACATAAAAAAAAAAGAGTTTCAATTGATAAGTTTTGTTTTATAACATTTTAAAATATACAAAAAAAAAATCAATAATATTAAGAGATATTTGAACAGGGTGTCACTTTAGTTTTATTTGCATTTTAGCACTTTTGAAAAATATTAAAAATAGTTATCACTTTTTTGTGTCAAAAGACGATTTTACCCATGTTACACGCAATACTGTATAGGAATATAATTGGGTTGAACAATGAAATAAGTGTTAGATTTTGAAATATTTTTCAAAAATGCTAGAATGCAAATGAAACTTAAATAAAATGACACCCTATATATGCAAAAGCCCCTAATATTAATTATAAAAGTCAAAATTTCTTACATTGTAGTTTTTATTTGATGTGTCGGTGAGATTGCAGACGGTTAGGTAACCGTTGGTTAAGCCCAAAAAGGAGGTGAGGAAGATCATCCAACCCTGATCAGCATACTTAGCCGTGAAATAGAACGCAGGCACGAGCAAAACACGAGCAACAACGAAAACTGTTATCAATTTCCTCGATTCCATCTTAAGTCGCTTGATCAGGGTAATGTACCTCGAGAGAGCATCAAATACATTGAAACAGGTAACAAGGACAAGAGGGTACCTGTAGTTATTTTTCTCATGTCAACACAAAAATTATATTAGTAAAATATTTGTAATTAAGCATATAAAATTAACTTACCAAGAATTTAGCTCATGTTTTCCCGTGTTCTCATATAGGAACCCAGGAAATATGGACAATGTCAATGCGTAGGTTAAGAACAAGCTTATGAATTTCTCGATGTTCTGAAGCGCCAGTTGTAATTTGTTTACTGGTGGGACGTCTAGTGTTTCCTCAACGGAAACCATCTCGTTTGATTCTAGGCGTGCCCGATAGTTTTGTACTATCGGGAGCTTGGGGAACATAACGCCGTATGTGAGTACACACAGTACCTCAATGAACAACGAGATAGTCAAGAATAATACTGCAATCATTAGATGAAAATGTGAGATTTATCACGCATATATATATTTTTTTTGTTAAAGGATTTTATCACGCATATATATCCAAGTAAAGAGGCTTATCATGTAATTCCAATTAAAAAAAAAAAGAAGACTTACATGCGCCTTTCCTTAGACCGTCCTGTGAATTCTGGAAGACCGCTTTGGTAAGCAGTCTCAAACCAGAAGTTACAGCTCCTGCTACGCCAAGACCTGCGGTAAAGGGCTGAATCAGATCGGGGCATATGCAGGAAAGTTCCCCGATCATGGCACCTTCGACGAGCGCGTTGGCTACCCCAAAACCTGCCGATACGAAGCACAAAAGGAGAAAGGGGAATAATCCTCCCTTTCCTTTGTTTACCAAGTCCACCTGACAAAAGCATAATTTTCTTAGTATTATTTGCAAAAATCACTTTAGTGTTTTATTTTGATTTGTTTTTAAAGGAAAAACTATGACGTGAAAATGTAACATGAAATGTGACATGGTACATTTTTTTTTTTTTTTGCTAAGTATTTGAATTTCATTAGAAAATGAGAAGGTTTGTAAGATATTACAAAAAAAATACGCAGTCTAGGAAAACAACCTTGCCAAAAAAGAATAAAAAACAAGGAAAACAACCTTGACATGGTACATTTTCGAAAGTCTAAATGTTTTTTTTTTTGAAAACAAAATCTAAATATATAAGTATTCAATTATATAATATCATAAAAATACACTCATGTTTTCTTTATTCATCAAAATATACACATCATCAAAACAGGTTATATATGTTTCATATAATTTTAGAATTTTTACACTATTGTTTAATAATTATTATGCATGTTATAAACCATTACACATACATTATGATATATTATTTCGAACTAGATATAAAAACCTATTAAATCACATATATAATTACTGTCTCTACATTATGATACATTATTTTTAATAAGTTGGTTTTCTTCGCAGATGGTGCAGGTAATCAACTAAGTATTAGTTATATGTTGACAATAACCAAAAAAAAACTTACTCCCTTCGTTTCTAAAAAGGGAAATTGCACTCAATAACCATAAAAAAAACTATTATTAAGAAACTAACCAAAAAAAAAGAGTGGATCAATATTCTCTGTATATTATGTAATAATACATTTTTATCCTTTTCTTTTTCTTTCTCTCTCCCTTCCACGCTTCCTATCCTCTTCCCTCTCTCTCTCCTCCCACACTTCCTATCCTCTTCCCTCTCTCTCTCCTCCCACACTTCCTTCTTACACGAATCCATTATTCTCTTATTCCCAAAATACCTTCATTGATTCTTCATCATCGTTGTTCTCCTTTGTTGGTTTCTTCTTTTGGGAAAAAACATGATGGATCAATGGAGGAGAGATGTTATTGGATAAAAGAGGCGGGATTGAACGAGTGATGTCAGCTTTGTCACCGTGGCCGCAATCGGAATTATATCCAGCATCGACTCGAACCTCCTGCTCAGATTATACACGTCCAACCTAGCTACGCTCCATGGAAAAACTCGTACAGGTCTCCGACGAACTGATTCGTCGATCCCAATCACATCCAAAACTCGTACAGTTCTTCGACAAAACTGAATTTATGACACGCTATTGAACATAATTTTGGGGATTTTGTGAATTTTGGGGATTTTGTGAACATAATTTCGTACAGGTCTTCCATACAATTGGCTGGTCATGGATTAACATAGAATGTCTATTAGTGTATTGGTTAAATAGAAGTTCTATTTTTATTTTGATAAAAATATAGATGTGTTATGTTACGCAGTTGTCTGTTTATTGAGGTTATGAACTTTGGTTGTTTTAAATTTATATTATATATAGAGAATCTATTTCGTAGTGTTGTAAATGATGGTTTAATATATGTAATTTTGCTATTTTCTATTTGCTAATTTCATGTGTGTATAAAATGTCTATTCTGAAGAAAACTCATACAGTGATTAGCTTCGGTGCATCGGATCCAAGCTTCATATTAAGTGGATTCTTCCCGTACATCGCTCTAACCAAGAAATTGAAAGCTGCTCCATCACCGAGACAACTAGACTCGGCTTTTCCGTTAACGACGAACTCTTTCTCGAGCGAATTGAAAAGCTTTGAGTTAGTGGATTCAATGCTTTTCCGTCGAATAACGCAACGACTTGTGGATTCTTAGCGATGAAAGCTCCAGGAGGCACATTGACACAAAACATGTTGGGTTCGTTGTCTTCTTCATTGCCTTGTGAAAGAGAAGGGAACATTTATTTGTATAGAACGTCTATTAGTGTAGAACGTCTATTTGTATAGAACCTCTATTAGTGAAGAACGTCTATTTTTTGTTTTCAATATTGGAAACTAATATATATGTGTATAGAACGTCTATTTTGCAATTTTGCAATTTGGTTGAGCCTCTTTTCCTTTGTTATTGAGACTATTTTGCTATTTGTTATTGGTTGAGACTATTTTGCTATTTTCTTGAGACGATCTGAGTCTCTTTTTCTTTGCTATGAAATGACTATATTTTCTTTGAACGCATCAAAGGTTTTTGAACTATTTTTTCTGACATGGTATGGAAGGTTTATATATATGGATAAGCAAAGTGCACAAAGTTTTGTCATTTTCTCTTCTCTTCTCTGAAATTTTGTTATTTTCTATTTGCTAATTTCTATGTGTGTATATAACGTCTATTTTTTAAGGAAAATCATTTAGTGCTTAGTTTCGATGCATTGGATTCAAGCTTCGTATCAACTGGATTCTTCCCGTACATAGCTCTAGATTTATGTAATGTCTATATTTTCTTTTGGTATGAAATGTCTATATTTCCTTTGAACCTTTCACTTAGATGCTCTTGTCTCACGTGAGCTTCATTTCCTTTGGTATAGAAGGTCTGAAAAAAAAAAATAGTATGGAAGGTCTATGTTTCTCAGTTGGAGAAGAATGTATTGATATGTTGTAAATGATAGTTTAATATATTGATGAGCAAAGTGCAGGAATGCTTCTATACTATTTTTTCATTTTGTATGAAATGTCTGTATTTTTTTGTTGGTAGATGTGTTATTTCTTTGATTTAAAAAAATAGACTTGCTATGTTATTGAAAAAAATAGAATTTCTACGTTACAGGTGCTATTATCGACGTATGAAAAAAAATTTCGGGTTTGTTTTTCAAAATACAAATCATGTTAGACGTGAAATAAAATCAGTGTTTTTTTGGTACTAAGACAAGGTTGAACCAGTTACTAGTATGCGAATTATGCAAAAAACAAAATCATTGGGGTAAACATATGTGGTGTTAGAATAAATAGTATAGTAAGTCTATTTTTCTTCCTGGATAAAAGGCTTTTTCCGTAAAGCTTGTACAAGAAGCTCTCTCTCTTGCTTAGTCACAGGGCCAAAACAGTCAGAAAATCAAACCTATGGTTACTTACTTAGTTTCTATTTATCTATGGCTATTTTCTTCATGATTTATTGAAAATTGGTTATTTCACCAATTGTCCCTTCTAAAAAAAGGTCTAGTTTTTTTTTTCTTCATAAAGATAGCTTTTTATTACCTTTTTATGCATTTTTTACTAATTAATAATTGGAGGGAATAATTAATAAGGAAGACGTGAATTATTAAGAGAAATCACTTACCGTTATTAGGAAAATGGTGCCGATGACAAACAGGCAATAACCGGTCAAGATTCTCCTATGGTTTTTGTTCTTCTGGCCCATGGAAACTAATAATATTGATATTGTTCCCAGAACAAAAGGCTGGTATACAACCGTAAGTATACGAGCAGGGTGATAGTCCTTCACATGTAAGAAAATGATAAAAGAAAATGAGATAATTACTCAAATAGCACAAAAACGTTGTGAAATGACTAGAGTGNTTCGCTGATGTGGAAAAAAAAGTAATGGCATTTCTGTAATTACGTTTTTGTTATCAAATGCTTAGAAGGGCATCATGGGTATGAAAAACATTTCAGTAATAAAAAAGAGTTGTTGATTAGTCTAGTCATTTTACCTAATTTCTATGCTATTTAAGTAACTCTCCCAAAGAAAATTTTGTGAGAATAAAGTAAGTAATAATTAAGTATCATATTAAAAAAGTAATAAGTATCATATGAAAAAAAGCTAAGTAAATAAGTTAAAGGGAACATGTACCCGTATTGTCAGAACATGGAAAATTTGTGTGATTACGAAATGATTTGTTACCATATATATGTATCACATGATTTATTCCATCTTCATACTTAACATTCCCATTCAATAGTATATTATACAGGTTGCATATATAAATATTGTTATTTATTAAAATATAAAAAAATAAAATTAATTTCTCATGCGATGGAATACGTACACATACACCTAGTATTGAACAAAATTAGTTAGACCAAAAAATATTCCATATATATGGACTACATCATATGTATATATTAGGGCTGGGCATTCGGTTAATTAGTTGGATTCGGTTCGGGTTATTCAGTTTTTGGGTTTTTCGGGTTTTAAAATTTTAGGTCCTATTCAGGATTAAATTCTATTTCGGTTCCGTTTTCGGGTTTTTCGGTTTTTACAATTAATAACCAAACTAAAATCATTTTAGGATAATTTTGATTATTTTGGATAATACATGTATTTTTAGATAAGATGAAGAGTTTGACCATTGTGAAAAAAAATATTTATCCAACAAAAATGAACAAAGAAATAAGAAGAAATATTGTCCAAATTACTACGGTTGTGAAAATAGTCTCAAAAAAAAAAACGGCTTAATAATTCAACTCACGTTCGAGATTAACAATTATCCACCATAAAATAAATAATACAAAATAACTTGGTTATAAACATACCTTATAAAAATTACTAAAAACTAAGTTTAAAACCCTATATGGTATTATATGAGTTTGATTTTAATTCGGTTACCTAATCGGTTAATTCGATATTCAGTTAATAAAACGAACCGAACCAAAAACCGAATAAATTTAGAAATATGTCCGTTTGGGTTATTCGGGCTATCCGTATCCAAACCAAATAACGTTATTCGGTTTGGTTTGGTTCGGTAAATATGCCAAGCCCTAGTATANATATATATATATATATACAGGTATTGTTTATGATAATTATGGAGATACAATATATATAATTATAAAACAAAATCAAGGAGAAATCAAAGATTTGGTTTTGATTTTATTTGCATATTATTGTCATTAATTAATTATTTTTATATATCAGCTTTTAATTGCTTGCCTTATTAGTTAGATTTTAGGTTGCTAAATTTTTCTATGTGTGTACGGAAATTATGTACAAGAACACAACTGAATAAAGATGTAGTTTTGTAGAGTATATTTTAACATTTTTTAAGCAATGAGAATGTCTCTTACAAGAAGAGAAGATCTTACAAAAAAAGGTACTATACATCTTTTTTTTACAAAAGAGAAAAGATTGACTTACAGGAAATATCATGTAGTAGTAGTCAGAAATTGTGAGGATGGTGTTCCATGCAAAGAGTTGGCCAATTCCTAAGAGGCAACACTGGATCTTTGCATGGAACTTGCTCATCTTGATCCTGTTCAAAAACGCGGCCGCAGAGGCCGCCTAGGCGCCGGTTAAACGCTCGGCGGAGGAGATCCGCCGCTATTAGAGATAATCGGTGTAAAAATCGGGAAAGATTAAGAAAACTTCATATTGTCTAAATTTTTTGCTTGAAATATAATGATGAAGGTTGGATCTATCAGTTTTTTGTTAAACCCAGTTAATATAGTAAAAAATGTCCGGATTAGGTCTGCAAAATTGTATGTTAATTTTTACATTAATTAGATAAAATATTAAAAAAACTCAAAAACTAATCTCCGATTAATTTTCGATTTTTTTGGCTAGGCTCTAGGCCCAACCCGACCGTCCAACTAGCGCCTAGTGCAATTTTGAACATTGATCTTGATGAGTGAAAGAGAGAGTGTTTGACGGAGATGAGAGAAAGAGAAGGTAGTGATTAATGAAGTTTTTGTATGTAGAGAAAATAAAAAGATATATGCTGAACGTTGATATATATTTCGAAAGTGAGAAGTTGCCTTTAAAAAGAATAAAAACAACAAAGGTGTTTCATCCTAATTTCACATGGGGTCCTAAGATTTTTGAGGTTTTTGTGAAAGTTATAAATCTTTTTACAGTAGTCAAGTTTAAAAAGTCAAGTGTGAGTTATCGAGACCAATCTATTGAAATTTATATAATTAAGTAAAAGTAATAAATTGAGATGACTATTTTCTTTTTCCAATTTTTGTGATGGTATAAATTGAGAGGACTTACCGATGATACAAACAACAACGAAACAAATGTCCACTCATAGGGGGAAAAGTAAGGCTCCAAAGAAGATGATTATATCTAAAAAAGCTCAGAACAGTTTACTTCTCCACACATCTAAAAAGGTCATGTCATCCTTTTTTGCGTGGAATACTCGTGGTTTCAACAAAATGTGCAAACAAAATGTTGTCCGTTCCTGGATTTCCTCACCAAATCCTGTTTTTGGGTGTCTTCTAGAGACTCGGGTTCAGGAGGAAAATTCTTCAATTATCTTAGAATCTACTTTTCCGGGTTGGAGATGGATTACTAACTACGATTACCATCGTCTGGGTCGTATTTGGCTAATCTGGTCCGACTCAGTCACTGTCACCCCACTGTACAAAAGTCCGCAAATAATAACGGTATGGATCTCCTTGCCCTCGGGAGAATTCTTGTGTTCTTGTATTTATGCCTCCAACTTTCATCAAGACCGGTTACTCCTATGGGAGGAGATTAGACGCAATCGCTCTCTCTTTGCTGCGAATAATACCCCATGGATTATCTTAGGGGATTTTAATATCATTATGTCGTCAGATGAGCACTCACGTTCTCTGGTCTCTCTTGGCGATCAAACAGGTCTGCGCGAATTCCAAATGCTGGTAAGTGATTGTGACCTTACAGATCTTGGCTATGTGGGGCCAAAATTTACTTGGTGGAATCATAGAGATGAGGATCCTATAGGAAAGAAGCTGGATCGTGTTCTGATAAATAGCGCATGGAGCTCTCGGTTCGCCAACTCCTTTGCTGCGTTTGAAACTAATGGAATCTCAGACCATGTACGCAGTGTGGTGCATCTTGATAAGGCCATTGCAGGGAAGAGACATCATTTCCAGTTCTTTAACTATCTTGTAGAGCACCCCCAATTCCTGGAGGTGGTCTCCCAAATGTGGGAAGGTACGGAACCGCTCTATCATTCCAGATCAGCTCTCCACCTTTTTCACCGTAAGCTGAAACGGTTAAAGCTTTTTCTCCGAGCTCTGAATCGTGAACGATATGGGGACATAACTAGAAAAACCAGTGAAGCTTTTTCTGCTCTTTGTGAGAAACAGAACCAAGTTCTCCTTAATCCATGCTCTGCTACGTTTACGGCAGAAGCAGAGGCATCACGAAACTGGCTACACCTGGCTGAGATTGAAGAGCGGTTCTTTAGGCAGAAGTCTCGGATCACTTGGCTCAAATATGGGGACTGCAACACAGTCTTTTTTCACAGACTTATGCAAGCAAGGAGATCAAGGAATTCTATCAAGCGGTTGGTTACGGCGGAAGGGAGGGTACTAACTGACATCGGTGCTATCAAGGCAGAAGCTTCGAGTTATTTTCAGCGATTTCTTCAAGATCAGAACCCTGGCTCTACCCCTCTCCTTGAGAACATCCCGGACTTAATTTCTTATCGCTGTCCTCCGCATATGGCAGATCTCTTAACTCGACCAGTGCTGGCAGAAGATATAAAAAAAATTCTGCAGTCCATGCCTTCAAATAAGTCTCCAGGACCTGATGGTTTCACTGCTGAATTTTTTATCGCAGCATGACCTATCATTGGAACAGATCTCACGGTGGCAGTACAATCATTTTTTGAGAATGGGTTTATGCCTCATGGTGTCAATGCGACTATACTAGCCCTGGTACCTAAGACCACGGATGCGCAGCAGATGAGAGACTATCGCCCCATTGCTTGTTGCAATATTCTCTATAAGATAATCTCAAAAATCCTAGCGAAACGATTGAAACTGATTTTACAAGAGGCAATCAGCCCAAATCAGAGTGCGTTTATCCATGGACGATTGTTACTCGAGAATGTTTTGCTAGCGACTGAACTGGTCAAAGACTATCATAAAGGCTCAATTTCTCCTCGCTGTGCTTTTAAGCTCGATATCTCCAAGGCCTTTGACACGGTCCGTTGGGAATTTATCATTGTCACTCTTGAAGCAATGGGACTTCCTGCGTTATTCGTTCATTGGATAAAAAGTTGTATCACCTCCGCCTCCTTCTCGGTATGTGTTAACGGTGATCTTGAAGGCTTTTTCACGAGTTCTCGTGGGCTTCGGCAAGGCTGTTCCTTATCTCCATACCTCTTCGTCATAGCCATAAATGTTCTCTCTCTTCAATTGAATAAGGAGGCTGCAGCGGGGAATATTGGATACCATCCTTGGTGCCGGGAACTTGATCTCAATCATCTTAGCTTTGCTGATGATATGATGATTTTTATGGATGGTACTGATAGTTCTCTTCGCTCAACATATGAGGTGCTCACTGATTTTGCAAGAGATTCTGGGTTGGCGATAAACTCATCCAAATCTTCACTATACATCGCGGGCCGATCGCAAAGCTCCCTTCTTGGAACCGCTACTGAGCTAGGAATTCCAGTAGAGCAATTACCTATTCGTTACATGGGTCTTCCACTTACCACAAAAAGTATGACTCGGCTTGAGTATGAACCTCTCATCGACAAAATCCGGACTCGTCTGGTTTCATGGTCTAGTAAAGTGCTGTCATTCGCAGGGAGACTACAGCTCATCCAATCGGTTATTGGTAGCATTACAAATTTCTGGTGCTCTGTGTTTAGACTCCCAAAGAGGTGTTTCGACACCATTGAAAGAATGTGTGCTGCTTTTCTTTGGTCGGGATCCCCGCACGTGACATCGAAAACAAAAGTGGCTTGGGATGAGGTATGCTTGCCGAAGAAAGAAGGGGGTTTGGGGATCCGTCGTTTGCATGATGTATCGCGAGTCTTTTCGCTCAAACTAATCTGGCGACTATTCACCTGCTCGGGCTCCTTATGGGTTGCTTGGACTCGTCACTATCTTTTACGGAATTCTTCCTTTTGGGATGCTCGGGAAGGAAACAGGGGTTCATGGATCTGGAAAAAACTCCTTAAGTTAAGGCATTTGGCTTATGATTTTCTGGAAATGGAGATCAAGGATGGTGCTTCTACATTCTTCTGATTTGACAATTGGTTAGGTATGGGCCGTCTCATCGATATCACTGGAGAAACGGGAACTAGATTGTTTGGGCTTCATCGCTCTGCTACAGTATCAGAGGCTTCGAATGGGGTGACTTGGAACATTCGTCGCTGTAGGGGGCACCATGTTCGGGAGCTGCTCCACAATATCCAGAACGCTCCTCCGCCGGTCCCTTCGTCAGGAGAAGACATTCCTCTCTGGAAGCATGGGTTAAATGATTTTAAGCGGGCTTTCAATTCTAGCAATACATGGGATCAAATTCGTAAAAAAAAACCAGAAATAAAATGGCACAGGGTGGTGTGGTTTAAACAAGCTATCCCGAGACAAGCTTTTATCTCTTGGCTGGCAATTCGGAATAAGCTTGCTACCGGTGCACGAACTCAAATATGGGGTGTGACTCAATCATGTCTTCTCTGTGGGGAGCCGAACGAATCTCGCGACCATTTGTTCTTCGCATGCCCTTATTCCTTTACGATCTGGACTATACTGTGCTCCAATCTTCTTGGTTGTCGGATCAACCCCGATTGGGACATCACCCTTCGTTCGCTTATTTGCAATCGGCTAAGTACAATTGACTCTGTTTTAGCTCGACTGGCCTTTCAAAGCGTGATCTATATGCTGTGGAAAGAGAGGAATGGACGACGCCACCACCAGCCCCCCCCCCCACTCTCCAACAAATCTAGCGAACACAATTGATAGCATGCTCAGATCTCGGCTCATCTCTCTCCATTCGCAGGAAAATGAAAATGTCTTGCTCACCAGATGGTTAGCGACCCGAGGTCCAGTCCAGAGCTGATATTTACTTACTCCATGCTTAAGATCTGACTTGAACTGAAGGAAGTTGCTAAAGTTTCCCCAAGTTGTTTCCTTGCTAGTCTCTCCCATAGAGTCTAAGTTTCTGCGATTTAAGCTTTATTGCACTGTTTTCCCTACGTCATGTATATATTTTTTCTTTTATTGATTAATAAATTTCACATTTCAACAAAAAAAAAAATAATAAAAAAAAAAAAATAGGCTATTGATTTTTTTTTTTTTTTGGGTTGGTATCAAACAAGAAGTTGTTTGAAGGTCCAGATATAGCACATCGTTTGCTTACATTTTGGGAATGAATGTAAAATGTTCCTTATAAACCTTCTGTTGCACAGTTGCCAAAAGCTAGGCTTAATTTTGATATTAACAATTATTAGATCTTGCAATTACTCGATAAAGTAAACATAAAATTATGTTAACTGCAAAAGTTTGTGGGACTATTTTAATAATCGAATGGCTCAGCTACTTAGGTTATATATATTTGTTTAATTCTTGTTGCCTTCAGCTTCTTCATGTCGATGTGAAATCTAATTTTCTACCATTTTAGCATCTTTAAAGTTTTTCCAGAAAATTGGGCCCTGGATTAGTATATAAGCACACAATAAAATGTGTTTACCAAAATAAAAAGTTTTAAAATAAAGATTAGATTTTTTTTAAACTAAAAACAGTTAAATCGTTGGCCATGATAGATGGGAGGTTTAGTGGGAGGTTGATTTCTAAAGATTTTAAGAATTTTAAGATTATATTGTTATTGGTTTATGGATTCTTAAATTCCTAACAGAATCTTATTTTATTGGTGTAATGATTCATAATTCTATTTAAAATCCTTTGTTATTAGTAGGATGATTTTGTAATTCTATTTAAAACCCGTTATTATTCAAAAAGCTGTGTTTTTTTATTGATTTTGTAATTCTGTTAATCTTATTGAAACGGTGATTATTTTCATTTTGATTCATCAAACATAACTTTCAAAATACTAGACCTATCCTTTGTATTCTCAAAGTCTGTATAACAATTTTTTTTTAAAAACTCTTACTCAAATAAGCATACGTCTCTCGTGAGATTTTTTGGGTTTCAATGGTATGTAGTTTTTTCACGTTTTCAATCAAAACGATATTTCGCTATTTTTTACCATTCATACTATTCATCAATTCCGTTATATACTACTAGCGCATTACAATTATAATTTGAAAAACAAAACAAAACGTGATTAATCTACTAAAACTAGTTTTTCAGCGTTTTATAAATTTTCAGTGATAATTTATTCAACTCCATATGTCTCGCTAACAGCTTTTCAGTTCTTCAGTTATTCTCCTATTCTACTACAAGAAAACACAGTCATTTCCGACGACCATTGATCTGTCGGAATTTCCTGACGGATTTTCGACCGATTCCCGACGAATTTAGGGTCGTCGGTAATCCATCGGAAATTTCTGACGGATCAATGGTCGTCGGAAAAATGGTCGGAAATTCTCGACGGATTTTCGAGGGCTAGCTATCCGACGGATATTTCTGAGAGATTTCCGACGGATTCAAAATTTTAAAACACTTTTTCAAATGAACAACTTCTAAACACATGCTAAATATGATGATTTTATTGGTCCGTCATAAATCCTTTGAAAATTTCCGAAGGATTTCCGACATATTTCCGACCATTTAGGATATAACACCCGTAAATTTGACAATTTTGAACATGTTTGTTCTTGAAAAATGTAGAAGTAACATATTTGATCTATTTTCGTGAAATATTTTTAAGAATCAAACATTTTGTAGTTTTTATTGGAAAACTAAACAAACACATAAGTGTACCTCTATGTTCTATGTGTTTTTTTATGAAAGCTTGAACTCGTTGTTAGATCGATTGTTACAAAATCCGGAATAACTTGTTTTGTTTGGTTTTGAAAGTTTTTTCTTATTAGTATGTAACATTAATTGCTATTAAACCGTAATTTGTATGAAATTTTCAAATTCTAAACCCTATACACTAATGCCGGTGAAAATCCGTCTGAAATTTCCGACTCAAAAAATCTATCTCCCCGGCTAACTTCAGTTCTTCTCGGCAAAGACAGAGTTCTCACGGCTAGAAACTTTTCTCCGACTAAAACAGATTTTTCCCCGGCTAGAATGGATTTTTTCCGGCAAACAGTTTCTCCCGGCTAAAACAGATTTTCTCCCGAAATGAGCCCGTTCACTGCAAACCTTTATCCAAAAAACATTGTCGGGTTTTAATACTATATTTACCATATTTATTAGTAATATGAATCCATTTTGTTTTTTTCTTGATTATGAATTACAAAATATAATTTCTATATAACTAAATACGAATCTTAATTTGGAATCTAATTATACGGGTCTTTTATCCACATATCACACGAGACCTAATATAATACAATATAAAATAGAATGAAATGGTATAATGTAGCTGTATACAAACGACGACTCCTAGAATTTGACTAAGTTTGGCAAAGCACATATGAAACTTAAATATTGACAAAAACAAAAAAAAACAAAAATTGGTCACACAAAAACACAAGTGTATACAAGAACAAAACGTGTTCTTTGTAAGGGTCCTGAAAAACGAAAACAACTTTTGGATCATGCAAAACAAGATTTGCCTTTTAAGTCCAATGAATTCATATCACACCGTCCAAATTCTTACATGCCTTAACTTTAAATGTTTGACTGCTATTTTTCTTTTTCCATGGCGAAAATATAGAACTCTGTCGCTTTATTAGAAGTTATCAAACATGACAAGTAAAAAAAGCAGCCAAAAAGGAAAATTAGTATGGATATGAGGCAAGACAAGTAGACAACTCTAGGAGAATTTAATATTTTAATTTTAATCTTAGATTTGTTAATTGACTAGAAATTATATTTGAATTTTATATTGAATTGTGATTGTAAAATAGTCGGTGCAGAACAAGTAAAATGGAATATAAGCAGAACAAAAGTTAAATGGTAATCATAATAACTATGGTGCTAGAATTACTATTTTGACCAAATATTTTTAATACTTAGTGTCAAAACATATTTCTCGAGCAAAATTTTTAGTGATTAATAGAATTATTATATACTTTTTCCAAAAAAAATATTAAAATTTTTCACCCATTTTTTTGAAGAAAAAAACATGTGAAAAACCGTACTTACACGGCTTTAATTTAAGTGGTTAGTATGCAGTTTTAACTTATAAGTAACGTTCACAATATGACAAATTAAATAAAACACGTAACAGTGACAACTATGGAGTGGATAATGCGTTTGAATTCGCACCAAACCTTTTTCATCTCTCAATTTTTTTTCACTAAATATTTTAACTAAAATCAGTGCCACTGGAACAAGCGGTCAGAAGTCAGATCAAATAGCTCATCTCCAAAATGCCGACGTTCAAACCAAAGGTAGGACCCAACCGGTTCGTGTTTACACGTGCTTTGTCCCACGCGTCCCCACTCTCAGATGGCTCACCGTAAAACAGTGATAAATAAGTAAATAACAAAAGCATGGGAAGGGACATGTAAGTGAGAGTGTGACGGAGCCGGTAAGGGATAATAACTTTCTCGGCCAAATTTGATTTAATAAAATGGGTAGTTAACAAAAAAAAAAAACAGAAAAACAAAAAACAAAAGCAATGCATCGAATTAGAGTGAGTGAGAGTGAGACGAATAGCGAGGAAGGAAAATAATAGTTTATAATATTTGTTAGCATGTAAAATTTATCTTGAAAGGAAGTAATGTTAAAATTTTAAAATTCGTTTTTTTTTATATTTCATCTTCAGTATATAGCGCATATAGCTATTTATGCAATAATTTTTATTTCGATGTTTTGTATACAAGTTTATAATCTTCTTTGTACTTTGGTATTTTAATGAAATTTAGTGGTAAACAAAAAAAAAACAAAAACAAACAAACAAACCGTGATTTCAATTAAAACAAGCTTTTTTTGTCTCCTTTTCCGTTATCTTTACGTTTTACCGAAAATATTGCTTACGTGTAGTCTGTTTGCACGTGGCGTATGGCCATATGCTACTTTCCCGTGTCTTGCCGGTTTCCGGTCATTGGATCTTCATTTCAAGTAGATTTCCTAAATTAGTTTAGTAAGTTCTTCGTGCATTTTTATTTGGTTATTGTATTCTTTTTCATTTAAAGATCAATTTTTTTGTTATTGTATTCTTTTTTATTTAATGACATTTGGAAAAAGAAAAAAAGTTTAAGAAATACGGTATTTTATTGGTGGGATGTTGCTTTCGCATTGACCAAAAACTAGTACTATATAAATAATGGGAAAATAAAACAATAAGAAAACTATAACTCTATCCCAATAAGAAAACAATAAGTTATGACTTACATATGTAACAAAATCTATTTAACGAATACATTATTTTTTTCAAATAACTCTAGCTATCCCAATGGTTTTTTGTTTCTTGGAATTGCAGAAACAAATAATCAGGAATTTCAGAAGTACTCATGATGAAGTTATTACTGCAATAACTCTCTTTTTCATCCTCGGTGCTGCAAGTGCTACTATTGAAGTAAGTTGTGGAACTTGAGTTTAATGGAGTCGGGCTCGAAGAAGGTGTGGTCAAGACCGAAGCAAAGTCGGAGTAAAATGGTTCCAATAACGAAGACATTGAATCTTGGACTGTCTTCATTGGCATGAGGTCTTGGAACTCCTCGAATTGATCCATGATAGGGAAGCAAGACTGTAATTCTTGATTACAAATCATGTTGTAACCGGTTTGGTATTGGTTTAGTTCGGCTTGGTTAACCGTGTTATTCCCGTGTGTGTTGGGGTGGTTTTGGTTTTGATGACGTTGAGAGGTAGAAAAGAGAGAGGTCGTGAGTTTGAGTATCTCAGGGTTAACTAGACCATCGCCCATCATGAGCCTCGACATGTTCATATGCTGATGATGATGCGAAGAGTTGTAGAGAGATGAGCTGAGAATGGAGGAGATATCGAGAAGATCAAGACGTGGAGTGTGTGTTACGGGATCTATTCCCATCTTTAGAAGTCTTTTTCTGATGTGAGTGTTCCAGTAATTCTTGATCTCGTTGTCTGTTCTTCCTGGCAAACGAGCGGCAATCGCAGACCACCTATACATAGTTCATCAAGAAAGCAAACAAAGTCAGTGTAAATCTGATGCATCGTAGGTTTAAGATAAGTAAGTATTAAATAGTTGTTTAGCTTTCCAGATTCTTATAATCAACGGATTATTAATTTATACATAGAATATTTGCTACGTCAATATCTCATTTTGTTGGAAATTTGAAAGTATGTCATCTATGTCGGAAAATGGAAAAATCAAACTCACTTGTTTCCCATGATGATGTGAAGTTGAATAATGGTTTCTTCTTCTTCGAAAGAGAATCTTCCTCGCTTAATATCTGGTCGGAGATAATTTGTCCACCGGAGCCGACAACTCTTACCACATCTTTGTAACCCTACAATTAAGATTCAAAATCAAAACTTTAGTAAAAAAAAACAATGAATAAAAGTATATATATATATATGATTAAAATGCAATAATTAGAATATATATATACGAACCAGCATTCTTGGGAAGAGTTCTCCAATTTCCATAACCATGTTTATTGATATAATCAATGAGCTTTTGATCTTCTTCAGGAGTCCATGGTCCTTTCTTGAGCCCATTCTTCTTCTCGCAACATGGTGATCTTCCCATCGTTTTGATTAATTATCACTCAATTAATGAAGTCAATATAAAATATAAAAAATTTAATGATGGATTAATCAAGAAACATAGACTAGAGAGAGAGACGTAGGGTCCTAAAAGAGGAGTACGATGTATATATAGGAAAGACATAAGACTCTTATCAAAAGAGGAAAGGTGAAGTCAAAATGATTCGGTGCCGTCCTCTGTTCGTCGATTGGGCTACGTGTCCTTTATAATCCCAAAAATTGATTTTTTTTTTTAATATTATTATTTATTTGGGTGTATTAATCATATAAAAAATAAGAATTAGTAAGTCACGGCAAAATAGTTTGGTACTTATTTTATATAATTAAGAATTAGTAAGAGTTATTACTGTTGACCCAAAAATTTAAAAGTTATTATTAGATATATTTAATAAATCAACACATGTTCACACATAAACACATAAAAGTTATTAATCGAACTAGTTTGATGTTAAAAAGCAAATCCCGTCCAAGTTTGATTTTTTGAAATTAGTTTTCTATGAAATAAAATTATTTTAGTCATAAATTACTGATTTCTACAGTTACAATATCTGCTGATTTTCTATATAAAAAATTACCCCCCAAACAAATTCGTGAGTTTGATATTTTGAAGGAAATTTAAAAATAAAGATGAATTTTGCTCTATAGAGCTAAAGAGATAAAAACCTAAAATCTAAAATTAAAATAGCTCATTGAGCTTTATTTAGTGCAATGAAAATAAAAGCGAGAATAACTTAATTAGAATACCAAGAGTAAAAGGAATTTGATTGATTCATAAAAGTGAACTCTCTAGGTTAACCAAGTTGTTGGTGGTCGGGTGGTTCCCTTTCTATGGTGAGTGTCGGCCATGTTGGTCTAGGCCAGGGATCGATTCCCCGCGGTAGCGGAATTACCAGGACAAGCACTTGGCCAAGTGGGGCATTATAAGTGGGTTGTGTCACTCCCACCCGGGAGATTAGTCTGGGCCTTTGGGCTTGGGATTACTCCTGGGGACCGAAAGGCATCAAAAAAAAAAAAAACTCTCTAGATTAAGTTTAACCATTACATAGCATGAATATTTATATGAAAACACATGTTGAAAATCTTACACATATAGGTTTTTTTTAATAATTCTTAACTTGTTGGAACAATGTTGGACTTTACTTTTTTTAATACTTCCTCGAAAACTTAGCGTCGAATGAAAAACGAGATCCGAAGTTTGAATGCGTAAATGTGATGGCTTGACAAAAAAACAAGAATGATAGAAAATCTATATGAACTCTATTTAACTTGGAGAATAGTTATTAGTGTGAAAACTTTTTTAAATTCTTTTGATTTATTTGCTATTTTCACAACGAATTTGAGTTTTTCCCGCTTAACTCAACTAATCTAATTTGATTTGAGACAAAATTTGTTAAGTTTAACTATTACATAGCATGAATATAAACATATCTTGGAAATCCTACATACATTCCTTTTTTTTTATAATTCTTCACTTGTTGGAAGAATGTTAAATTTTGACTTTATTTCTCTTAAAAATATTCAAGGTATTAAATATACACAAATATACACACACACACCATATTTACCTGTTCCTCTATGTCTGTCACTATCCATCAATCTCTCTCCTTGAAAAAAAAATGAAGACCAATCTTTTGGACGTATTAGCTTTCTCTACGTGAATTTTGAATACATGATTGTGAATTGTGATGCTTCCCAATCCCAATCAATATTTTGATTTTGAGTTAGCTTCTTCTCGATAAGGTGGATAATTAGTTGCGATGAAACATAAATCATTTTTTTCTCGGTTAAGAATATTAAGAAACTTTAAATTAAAAGAAAAAAAATGCAAATTATATATGGCACTGCAATGACTGATTGAGCATTTATGTGAATAATAATGAAAAATTGAAGAAATCCTTAGCCGAGACCGAAGTTGTTAAGTCGGCTTCGGCTTTAAAAAGAAGCTCACTTGTAGGGTTAGTGGCATTTTAGTTATTTTTGAATTCCGTCTAATCTTTCTATTAAGCAATTTAATTACATTTTTAATATAAAAAGTTCATGATTTTTGACAATTTTCTCAAAAATGATGGTACATTTTTGTATGGCTTAATATCATATTGTTCATCTCTCTTTTACGAACCATTGGTTCTACGAAACATCGAGTCGTTTTAACTTTCAAGTGTCTTATGATATAAGTATAACCATATAAAAGAGACAAAATATAACTAATAAAATTTGAGAGTTAAAAAGAAAAACCAATATTCCGGCATCAAAGTTGTAAATATTTTTTAAATAACTAATCCTAGTTAACTTAACTAACTAAAAACATACTTATATAGTTAAGAAACCACACTTTTTTTTAATAAACGATAGAAAACCACACTTATCAAAAGAAAAAAAAAACTTTTTTCTCTCATAAGCCATACTGTCACAGCATAACAATTGAATTCTTAAGTACCTAAACCTCTAGACCAAATTAATATAAATGATGAATGGATTTGGAGGATATGGTCTTGTGCATAATTTCAGGCAAAGAACAACTTTCAAATATTCCAAGTTGCCAACAAACAAAAGCATCCAAGCAATAAAAACACATAGGCACACAATAGCTAATTTATCGACCAAATGTTCAAATAATCAGGAGGAACGATATATGATTTTGATTAATTTATTAGAACTGAGAGGAATTAATAATCATCGAATCAAATATCAAATGTCTCGTTGCTTACGATTCAAGAATCTGTCGGTCTAATACGACAATTACAAAGTACGAAAATATGTGAATGAACAAGTATAATAGTTTATAAAAAAGGAGAATAAAATTAGATTACTTAACATAATAAAAATACTGAGAATAGATTAGAAGATAGCTAGTGATGCTATATTAGGGTAGCAACCTGTCAAAAATTTAGGGGCTTTGCTTGCGCATGAATTTGCCACAAAGAGTAGCCTACGTGTTACTACACATAGTTGACCAAATCTGATTTGTTGATAATGTTCGGCCTTTTTTATAAATTGAATTAATACATACGAATGATTACGAACATGTGTATGCCGTGAATATTGGACCTGTATATCAGTAGAATACTAGAATGTTTGGTTAATTATGAAATAAAGTATATATGTCGATTACAAACCCGGATAAATTACTTAGTCGAAGAAGTCCAGATTAGATAGTCTAAAGTGTGCTGTTTTCACACATTTGAAATTCGGCTAGAAGTCCAGATTAGATAGTCTAATGCTGTTTTCACACATTTGAAATCGAATTTTAAAAATACATGCGCGAGTTCATCTATTAATTTAACAAAAACGATCTATTTCTCCATCAGATCCCCGCCGAACTATGCCATATGTATATCTCCCCACAAAAAAAAAGTTAAACACCTAAATTCCCTCAAAAAAATAGTCTGAGGCTTAAATCCCCACGGATATCGGTTTCCACGGTATGTGAGCTAAACCAGATTCTAAACCGAACTAAAATCCAATTCCAACTAAACCGACCCGAAAATGACCCGACTACCCAATTTCTGTAAAATCTGAAATGACCCGACCACCCACCCAGCTAAACCAGATTTGTTTTCCCTTACTTTTTTTGATAAAGTATGTCGATTACAAACTCACTCCGGATAAATTACTTAGTCGAAGAAGTCCATATTAGATAGTGTAAAGTGTGCTGTTTTCACACATTTGAAATCGAATTTAAAAAATATATGCGCGAGTTCATCTATTAATTTATCATCAAGTTAATGGTATATATATATGTATTTTGTAGTCAGTCTTCACTTTTCACTCTCTACGTATATCAAATTTCTTTTGTCGATAATACGCAATACATATTTTTTTTGTAAAGAATAATATGCAATACATATGCAGATTTGTCAATGATTAATCGTCGTTTCAATTGATTGTTTTCACGAAGTTATTTGTTACAAAAATAATTAACTCGTATCAATACTCTTTTGTAAGTAAGCCACATGGACAAAAGAGTTAGGCAATAATAGTATGTAGCCACATATTATATATATATACAATACTTACCTAACTTTTCTTAATATAAAATATGATTTAATAGCGTAGAGATTATTATCGCATTTTTCCATATCTTTGTTACGTCAGAAACGAAGCCCTTTGAATCCTAAATAGTTGAAAGGTAAAGAGAGAGATCAAAAATCCACACACACACATACGTGAATATAATAATAATTTATGTATTTAAAACAATAGTATGCGACACGAAATCGGAATGGTTTGTGGAGTTGATGTGCCACTTAATTTAATGTATTAGCATCTTATCTATTATTGTATATATAATATACATTTGAACTATTTGGTTATAAACTTAGTGGTCTAATCTTGGGGGTTCATTTGATAATCTAATAATATTAAAATAAACATTATAAAACTTAGTGGAAAGACAAAGATATTCATTCCCTCGAGATAACACTAGAAAAAACGATGATATTAACTAGTTTGCATTTCACAAACTGTTTATTTTAACTCTAAATCGTGAACACTTCTTTCCTCAAGTGATAGACCTGATAACAATATCCTAACCTAGACTTTACAAAAAAGATCTAGGAGATTCTAGATGTATATATGATGCATTTCAAACTTGCTAAACCCATAAAGAGATATGATAAACTTCTCACACGTATATGCAAACAAAAGGATTATATGTGGACATGAGGACCGAAGAGATTGACGAAATGGATGTAGGAGAACAGAGTAATCACGTGTATTCATTGTTTAAGTTAAGAGAATCATTTCTTGACACAGAGTTGATGCAATATGTGGTATGTGGACATGGCTGCATCTTCTTAGAGGATCTTGCGGGATAGGCCGGTTGAACCATCGCTATTTCCTTATTTACCATTATCTTATGTTCTCTCTTAATCTAGACTAAGTACATGCTTAATCTTCTATTTTTTCTTGAACCTTTAAAACGATATGATCCAAAATAGCATAGCCATGTATTAGTTACTATACATTTTAATTGGATACCCTTTAACACCCAAAAAAAAAAAAATGTACCTCTTCTGGGAAATTGGTCATTTAATTTCTCATCTATTTTCGAACGCTTAATTTATTCCTCAACTATTGTTTGCTCAAAATAATTCTCCAAATTATAGTTGACTTTGCAAAATCGTGATTAACAAAATCAAACGCTAATTACTAAATGGATACATGTCCACTTTATTGGTTTTAACTCCTTCAATACAATCCCGAATGAGTTGAAACCACTCCCATTAAAAAGATAACTCAATTTTCTATAGCTTTTATGAAGAACGCCATAACTAAATTCAAAGAGAAGGCTTCAATCCGAGTTGATCTTCTAGACACATATTCTTGATGCAAGATCGACTCGGATGGAAGCATTTCCTTTGAATTTAGCTTTGGAGCTCTTAATCAAAGTTATAGGAAATTGAGTGAGATTTCCAATGGGAGTGGTTTAAACTCATTCAGGGTTGTATTGAATGAGTTACAGACACTAAATGGATATGTGTTCACTAAATCGGTTCTAACTCCTTCAATACAACACATAATGAGTTAAAAGCACTCCCATTGGAAACCTCACTAAATTTCCTATAACTTTTATGAAAAGCTCCAAAGCTAAATCCAAAGAGAAAGACTTCCATCCGAGTCGATCTTGCATCAAGAATATATGTCTAGAAGATCGACTCGGATGAAAATCTTTCTTTTGTATTTAGCTTTGGAGCTCTTCATCAAAGTTATAGGAAATTGAGTTAGATTTCCAATGAGAGTGGTTTTAACTCAATCCGGGTTGTATTGAAGGAGTAACATCCGATTTAGTGAAGATCTATCCATTTAGTAATTATTTTGAGCTTGGGGAATTATTTTGCAAAATCAACTACAACTTGGGGAATTGTTTTGAGCAAGCGATAGTTGTAAAATAAATTGAGCATGCGAAAATAGTTCAGGAATTAAATGAGCAATTTCCCTATCTCTTCTTTCATTTTTTTTCTTAGACAATATTTTTTTCTTCCATAGACTTATTTTTGGGACAATAACAAATATTAAACAATCTGTTGGAATTGGGCCTCATTTTTTAACTCATTATGCGTCTATTGCTTTTGAATGAAATTGCTGTGCCAATTTGTAAAGAGCTCATTACTAGAATATTGTCGCAAGTCGGTTTGGTTTGTTACATAGGAAGAGAAGGTTTCTAAGCAGAAGACCTAACACAGAAAAAGAGAAGTCGTGAGAGATAGTACAAGCAAGAGAAACAGAGAGAGAGAGCAATTGAGAGAGAAGAGGGAATCCAAGAGAGCAACGAAGGAAGTTTGAGTCTTCTTGTCGTGTGTTGTGATTCAAGTCTTCATTTATCTATTGTTCTAATATGTGACTTGTACCTGAAGCACAAAGAGAACGTCAATTAGTGCGTTTGTGTATTCTTCGATTGATAGTGGATGTTGTGGGAAACGGTTCCCACCCGAGACATACCGGTTAGAGGCCGGGAACTCGGTGATTAAATTTTTGTGTCCTTTAAGTTTCTAATTCATCGCATAAATCCTAAGATCAAAACATTCAAAAAGTAAAAAAAAAACCTTACACAATCCCTTATAGTTTTATATAAATTAAGTAAATTGTAATAAATCTTGAGAAACTTACAACTTTCGACTTTGTTACTTGAGAAATCTGGCTCTTTAGCCTCCATATTCAATGATTTTAAGTATTTTACATTGTTTATGTGTTATGTTGTATCATTAGTAAATATATATAGAAGGTCACATATATTCAAATATGCTTTAAGCCACTCAAAATTACGGGATGGTCATATCCATGGGTAACTCTGAAATCTTATGGTTTTTTCCAGATTACCCTAACAGTGTAGGGTATTTTTTGGGCTTTTCAAAACAAGATTTTTTTTTAGCTGGTTTCTTTTTAGGGTCAAGGTAGGATAGGATGATTTTATCCACCAGAACATCCCTAAATATGGCATATACTTTAACGTTAGATCCATTAGAAGATAAAGAACCGATACAGTTGATGTCAAAAAACAAAAAACCGATACAGTTTTTTCCTTTCATTGGTTGAAGAATTTGGGGGGGCATGAGGAATGATTTGTTTCTTCGCAAAAGGAGATGGTCGATTCACTCGATTCCATTATAACAGAGCAATGCGAGTGTGCAACTAACCCGTTGCAATGTACGAATGCAGCCTCCCCATCCTCACTTCTAGCAATCAAATCGGATATACTCGACAAAAGCATACATAAGCAACTCCAAACAATGGCAGCATTCTAAGGATCTTCTTGAGATGTGTTCGATATTTTATGCCATCCCGAGTGGCTGAGAGATGGCAGTATTACAGTATGATGCTATCTCCACCTCCATGATATGCAAGTCAAATACAGTTTTACAATCACGATAATAATTCACCAAACCAATTTGATAAGTATATTTTAGCAACTTATGATGACCAGTTTGACAAAAGAAAAAGAATGGAGACATGAGTTATGAATGAACCTATTTTCAGTGACAGTAACGATTCTTAGTGTAGAGTAGTCATAAATCAAAGAGTTGGCGAAGAAGAAGAGATCATCTCAAGAATCTGATGATGTAAACCTCCGTTGCTAACTACAACACCACCCGCCGGAAAAATGAGCCTCCTTTCTGATTGATCTTCCTCGAAATTGATTTCATCTCCTTCCCAATCTGTTACCTGAGGACATAGAGAGACGATTATCTCAAGAAACTTAGACACCGAAAAGTATTCAATCTCAAACAGAGATCATAATCATCAGAATGAAAAAGGTTGTTTTTCTCAGACTTTATTAGATTCCTGAGCTCAAAAAGAATCATGTAATAAGAATCATTTTTCAAGACAAGAAAATGGTTTCACTAACCTTTCCTCCGGCTTCATGAACACATATGATCCCAACAGCATGATCCCAAGACTACATGTTTAAGAGATACTCTGATGAAACAAAGAAAAAGATTTTGCTGTGCGTGGATCTGGATCAAAGAATTAAGAGTACCTTTATCGTTCGTTGAGTTCTGGCTCGGAGAAGGAAAACCGATGCTCTACCAGAAGCTACCATCAAATACTTGCACAAACTGTACACAGAGATAAGAAAACTGATCTAAGTAGAAATGTTATAATTGGGAAACAAGTATAGAATATTGCCAAGTGATATTTTTAACACTAAAGAGGTGTGCTTTATAATAGGCAAAGAAGAGTTGATCAAAAACTCTTTTATTGACAGTTTCGAAGAACAATACTGTGTTTTAGTAGAGAGATAGTGAGTGGATACCTTCCACAACATGTGGGCAAAAGAAGAATCTCTTTATCTTGTAAGTCATCTGAATCTATTTTTGCCTCGAACAAACCAGAGAATGGAAGTGATTCCCAGGTTTGGCTCTCTTGAATACAAAATCGAGCCTTGTTCATTAAACCACATGCATCAACAAAACGCCTTGTCCAATCACCGGATACTTGTAAACTCTTGGTCCATGTTCCACAGCCAATATGCGAGAGCATTAAGGTCCCGGTGGATCCATCTGAAACGTCTCCTGGCCAGTTTGGACATCCCATGACCCCCAGCACAATTTCATTATCTACTACAAGGGCCAATCCTACCTGAGATTTATGTGTATGAATGAATTTATGATGAATCAGAGAATATCTGAAACAGAATTAAAAAAACAAGACACTTCATATCCAACTCATACATATACATGTAAAAACGAGTAGAGCCAAGCAAGGAGGTTCTTTTGGATGTATCAGTCCCACACGCTAATCTCAGTAGCTCTCACAATCACCATTTTGAAACAATGAAAGGAAATGAGAATTGCAGGCTTAAAAGACATACCACATATAAAGCATCATCTCCTTTAAGGAACCCCCTTGTGCCATCTATTGGATCCAAAACCTGCAGAACAGCAATGGACCTAGTATAAATTGGCGAGCTGCAGTCATCGAAGGATAGTGAACTGAAAAGCATCATATCATCTAGTCACAAAAGAGATGTGCATCATTTTCCATTTTAGTTCGAATTCTTCTGATTCGAAGGGCTAAAAGATAAGTGCATGTAATACTGCAACAACCGGAACTTAGAGAAAAGCTTCGTTTCATTCTAAAATGTAACATACCCAATAAGTAGCTGGTTTGTTGCAAAACGTATAAGCATCTTTTCCACCCCTGTCAATTGCTTCTAGTACATCAGCATCAGACAGTTGATTGTCTCCAATGGTAGCCTTTGCGATGACTTCACTTACCACAGAACTTACGAGGTTATTTTCACGCAAGAAAAGAGAGTCCTCTTCAGCCACCAAAGGTATTGAAGGAAACAGTTTCGAAAGCTCTACAATCAGAAAAGAAACAACTTTGTCAATGGGTTTGGAAGATTGTTCAGTTTCGGAATCTCTACAACATCAATCACTTAAACCCTTGATTCTACAATCAAGAAAAGCCTAAACTAGTGGACTCAATATTTTTCTTACCCAGGCTGACTAAAGCTTGCACCCCGAAATCTGCAATTGTTACTGGAGTTTGATCATTCTTCTCGAGAATCTTCTCTTTAGAAGAAAAAAGAGACCTCTTGACCTAAAAAAATCGTCACCAAGATTCAGTAGACGCCGATCTGGATTTCGAAACACAACATTTTACCACCACTAATCGAAGCCAAAACCATCGCCATTTAGTAGATTTAACTTACATCGACACAGAGTCGACAAGCTCTATCAACAGCATCAATGGCGGCTTCGAGCTCTTTATGATACTTAGCTTGATGCTTCGGAAAAGGAAGATTAGCCCTGAAATACCCAAAAGGCGAAAACGATTGAGAATCTGAGACGTGTTACAGAGAGAGGGAGAGAGGATAGAGAAATCGATTTGAGGTGGAAGAAGAGACCTTACGATAAAGTATCGTCTGCGGAGGGGTGTAGTTGAAGGATTGAACACCGATGAGAATCTAAGGGCGGAGAATCGAGCTCCGGTGTCGAGAACGTGCATCGCGACGGGAATCAACGGCAGACTGTAAACCGGTAAAACTAAACCGGTTTTTCTTTTAATAAATGAGCGTTCCAGCTTCGTTATCAACTAGTGAAAGTGGGTAAGTGAGCTTGGTGTTTGCTCCATAAATTTTAGAGTGATTTAAGTATAAAAAAATGAGACAATTATTCAAATAGCACAAAAACGTTGTGATATGACTAGAGTAATATATATCTTTTTGATATTACTTAAATGATACAACTTTTAAAGGAAATATTCATTAAGGACTGCTTGTAAACTGTAATTAACGATAATACCATTTAGATTTTTTTAAGTAAGATATATAGAAGAAAAAACAACATTAATCTCTTATTTCTTTCTGTTTTTCTTGTCTTTTTCTCTTCTAACTAAAACCCTAGCCGCATCTCTCACTCGCCGAATCACCTCCGCTCTGGCTCCGACTTCAGCTCCGGCGAATATGCAGTTTTGTTCCCAGATTCCCTCCTCGTCTCAGATTCCGACGTCGTTGATACCGATAAATCTTATTTTCTCCTTCTTTCTCTTCGTCTCCTTCTACTCTCCGTCTCCTTCATCCTCTACCGCCGTGTCGACCCACGGTAAGTCTTCTTTTCTCCTCTTTGTCTCCTTCTTTCTCTTCTTCTCATCTTCTTATTCTCCATCTTCATATTCTTCAGACCTAATCTTTTTGTGTTGGTAACCTCATCTAATAAGAATACCCGAATCTAGTTTCGTCAAATATTTGTGTTGGTTCATCGTTATTATAGATCTAGGTTATGTCGTATCTATCTGAATTGTTCCTCACATCCGAATTTTTTGATCCGTGTTCTTAATTTTGTTGACGCTTTTGAGTTATCTGATATTACTATCTCAATTTGACTCTTCATAGGTTGTTTATGGCTTTGTGGTATCTCTGGTTCAATCGCCTATAACTGGTCAAAACCTGCCATGAAAACTAGTGCCAGAATCATCCACGCTACATTGATGGCTGATTTATGTATATTAGATGGCTGATTTATGTAAACTTGATGGCCGATTTATGGATACTTGATGTCTGATTTATGTACACTTGATGGCTGATTTATACATACTTGACTTATTTATATTTGAAACCAAATCGATTATAGATCTAGGTTATGTCGTATTTATCTGAATTATTCCTCATATCCGATTTTTTATTTGTGTTCTTAATTTCGTTGACGCTTTTGAGTTTGTCTGATATTACTATCTCAATGTGACTCTTCATAGGTTGTTTATGGCTTTGTGGTATCTCTGGTTCAATCTCCTATAACTGGTCAAAACCTGCCATGAAAACCAGTGCCAGAATCATCCACGCTACATTGATGGCTGATTTATGTATATTTGATGGCTGATTTATGTAAACTTGATGGCCGATTTATGGATACTTGATGGCTGATTTATGTACACTTGATGGATGATTTATATATACTTGACTTATTTATATTTGATGGCTGATTTATGTAAACTTGATGGCTGATTTATGTTTATATGATGGCTGATTTATGTAAACTTGATGGCTGATTTATGTTTATATGATGATTGATTTATGTATTTATGTTTTTAAACGATAATGCCATTTAGGAGTTACTGTTTTAAGTGAGATTTATTGTTAATTAAAAAAATTAACGATTCCGTTTCTTCTCGTTACTATCAATTGTAACGTTTCAGATTCTTAATAAGAGAAATAAATTTCCCGAAGCGAAAAAAGAAACGAAAAAAATCTATATGGGCGATTCCCGAAGCGAAACCTTAACCATACCAAACACCGTTATGGCTGATTTACGACTGACCGATTTGAGGTATGGCTGATTTACAAATGACCGATTTGAGGTATGGCTGATTTACGAACCATACCAAATACCGTTATGGTTGATTTACGAACCATACCAAACACTGTTATGGCTGATTTACGAGAGAAACATAGGGATTCACGCGGTGTCTCGAGATTACAAAAAGTGTACGTGGGGAACTTCAATTTCGTCGATATTCACGCCCAAATTGAATTCTAATTCCAAATCGTTTGAAAACTCAAATTTTTTTGTTTTTTTTTTGGTCGTTCGTTTTAATATTCAATTTTTTCATCTTTTTTGGTTTCCAACACATCCATACAACTTCATGGCCGATTTGTCATCTATTATGGCCGACTTATCAAACAAGTATTTTTGAATTTATGGGATTACGAGTTTTACATTGAATTAGAGGATATTTTTTGTTATCTATGATAACATAGTTACTACAAAATATGTAATGTAGGATTTAGGGTTTAAGTCTAATATAGTTAGACTTGGTAAGGATTTAGGGTTTAAGTCTAATATATTTAGACATGGTAAGGATTACATTGTTACTATATATAAGGTTTATGGTAATATAGATATGACATGTTTATAACTTAGTAATCTCAAGGAAATAATGATATTATAGGCTTATTTATGAAAATTCTTATAAATACATGACAAGGATTATATTGTATGTAGTTTAGGGTTTGAGATGAACATGATAAGAATAAACCTACAAGAAGTGTAACTCTTACAAATATAACTCATTGTTGATGTAAGACTTAAAATTACTTAATATTGAAATAAAACTATTAAGAGAACCTATCAAATTAAATAAAAATTTTAAAATGCAAACACACAGATTTGAGGATTGGCTGATTTACAACTGCCGGATTTGAGATTTGGCTGATTTGAGGTCAGCCGTATCGTACAGATAAGTCAGTCGTATCGTACATATAAGTCAGCCGTATCGTACATATAAGTCAACCGTATCGTACAGTTAAGTCAGCCGTTTGAAAACCTAGAAATTGATGAGAATTACAGACATAAACCGGTGGAGTATCGTGCGAGATTTTTTTCAAAATCTTGTTAGAGAACATGTAGCTCAGCTGAATTTTACAGATCCGTGTATCCAACCCATAATCCTCCATTACCATCTGTACAAAATCGTTGTAGGTTGTTTGTTCGTTAACTTCTAGAACTTTACACCCTCTCTTGTCGGCGTTGAATACATATCGATTTGTATGAACCCATGTCCCGCAAACAATAATCACCGGATCCATTAATATTCCACTCAAAAGTTTAGATCTGGTATAGGATGAAGAAGGATGAAGAATGGAGATAAAGAACAACAATGAAGAAGAAGAAAGATACAGACGACGACGACGAAGACGGAGTCTAAACCTAATAATGTATGTGTTCAAAGCTGATGTGTAATCTTTATTTTGCTGACATGGAAACATGCCATCAAACGAACTTATAAATCAGCCATGTAAAATCAGCCATCAAACAAAACTATAAGTCTGTCGCCACTAAAATACTATTTAAGTAATTAATAAAGTTTCATGTAATCAGCCATCAAAACACATAAATCAGGTGGAAAACATAAGTCAGCCGCTATATCATATAAGTCAGTCGTCAATAGCATACTATTACAGTAATTAATCTTTCGTTAATTAGTCAACCGTAATTAGGCCGACTTTTAAGTAAATCGGTCTTATTACGGCTGATTTAATATAAGTCAGCCACAATTAACCCGCATAAGTATGCCGTTGCAAAATAAAGCAGCCAAATAAGTCAGCCGGATTTACGATAAATCAGTCGGGCAACAATAAGTCGGCCATGTCATAGCAATAAGTCAGCCAAATTTTTCATAAATCGGTCGTCCGAATATAAATCAGTCGTGTCGTGTACTCCTTAGTCAGCCGAAAATTCATAAGTCGGCCGAGTTTCATATAAGTATGCCGTGACATCTGGCTGACTTATGAATATAAATCAGCCGACCAACTCATAAGTCGGCCGTTCTTTTAAATCAGCCGCTCATCCTGTAAGTCTGCCGTCACTACAGCGAGAAATTTATGCTGCAGACTTTCATAATACACGTAGGCAGTTTTTGTGCCACGTAGGCGACGCGCCTGTTTTTTCGCTGATGTGGAAAAAAAAGTAATGGCATTCCTGTAATTATGTTTTTATTATCAAATGCTTAGAAGGGCATCCTGGGTATGAAAAACATTTCAGTAATAAAAAAAAGTTGTTGATTAGTCTAGTCATTTTACCTAATTTCTATGCTATTTAAGTAACTCTCCCTAAAAAAATTTACATTAGAAGGCACTTTCAGACTTCCTTATAACAGGATAAGATACTTTTAACTCTTAAGGCACTTGTGTGACTGGAATTTACCCTCTTACCCTTATGAAAATTTCACCATTTCACTCTTACCCTTAGAAAAGCGCCTTTTTTTCTCGGCCATTCTTACTCTCCCGGCGACAGTAAAACCTAGAAATAATTCCTCTCCAGCTAATCGGCTCTCTACTTCATATACTCGTTTCTGTTTCTCCGGCGAGTCTCCGACGAGTTTCAGAAGTTAAAAGCGTTCTGTTGCTACATTTGATTGGCGGAGATTTGTTCCGGCGAGCCTCTCCGTCTATGTTATGTTGCTACATTTGATTGTTTCCGGCGACTAAGCTTGTAATCGGCGGACATTGTTCGTTCCATTTCGTCTTCTCGAACTCGCCGTCTCACTGCGCCGACAACCACTCAATGGCTGGTAAATTCCCATTTATCTCCCACATATCACAGCTCTTAAAGCGTGGGTGCATATTTGGGTTCTATGTTTCCCCAAAACTAATTTTGATATTCTCATCATTTGAAGGATTCTGGGATTTCTCTCTGGTTAATAATAATTCTGTTTTCACATCATTTGCTCACTTCTGAACCAACTTCATTATTAGTCCGCGTAATTCGAAGGCACTTGACTTATTTCCCTGTTTTCTCAGCCTCTGAATCTTCATCGGCATGTGATTCTAGACTACCCGAGCGTTTGTTTGCCACAGATAGGTACCCAGTAAACCGTATCAACGTTTATTCCAAGCCAGACACGCTCACGTTCCTACATGACCTCTTGAAGGATTCAGAAGAGTTTGAGGCTATCAGGCTATCATGTTTTGGGCCGTTATTCCACCTCCCTGCGTTAAGATGCCCCATTTCATGCAAGCTCATCCACGGCCTACTGACTAGACAGGTTGTCACAAAAAGAAAATACGATATGTGGATTGTTTTTGGTGGGCACCCTTTCCACTTTGGTTTGAAGGAGTTTGGCTCTGTAACGGGATTGCCCTGTGGTGAGTTCCCAGTGGATTACGACCCTGCCAATTGTGCCTTTCACTGTAATTAACTAAGGGACCTTTTCGGTTTTTCACACACATGAACAGGGAAAAAAAGGTCTTAAGAGTTAAATGTGCCTTTTTTGAAACAAAACCTGCCAATTGTGCATTTCACTGTAATTCACCCTTAAGTATATATGATAGGTTGATTGATAAATGAGATAAGTAGTAATAATAATTTGTAAATTAGGTAAATAGGAAAGAGAAAATGATTAAAACTAAAATATCATTTACTTTTTGAATAATTACATAAATGTCATTGGTCTGAAAACTTATTTTATGACAGAAGAAACCGGTGACACTATTCATCAACTGCTGGAATTATTGTTCATCAAAACTCGACGACAAACTGTTCATCAACAGAAAAACATATTGTAACCATGTTAACCCAATTATCATTGTTAGCATCGTTAATATATAGTTAGTATCGTTAACATTATTATGTTAAACCAATTATCATGTTAATTTTTTTATATGAAATTGTTATGTTAAATCAGTTATCATAAATTATCGTGTTAATCCAGTTATCATTTCACAGAAATATGTAAAATATGAAAATATAAAAATTATCGTGGTAATCCGGTTATCATATCATAGAAACTGTGTTATTGGTTATCTAACTTTATCATCATAACAAAAGTATATTGATAATCTATTGGATAATTTTGTTATTAATTAAATTGACCACAACCACAGTGACCAGTGCCGACACCGCCGCCACCACCGTCACTGACACGATCATTGTCACCTACTGACCTACATTGTTACTTTCACGACACTATCACCCATCGGTTTTATCGTCGCCGATGTCACCATCGTCACCACCGTCACCGTCGCGGTTTGCCGTCGTCTTCTTATTCTCATCTTTTCTTCTCCATCGTGAATAGTAATTCATGAGAGAGAAAAGATAACAATGTAATTAGTTAGAAAGCATAAGGGTGAGTGACTTTTTATTGTGAATAGGAGTTGTTGTACAATATCAAAAAAGGTGAGTTGTGTTAATAAATCATAGATTTTGTAATTACTCTAAATTTTATTGTCTATTCTAAAAAAACTTACGATTTCGAAGTTATTCTCAATGAAATCTACTAGTAGATGTTAATCTAGACTAAAAAGCTCTTCTACTTTTGGAATATCAATTGCTACATTTCTGGTTAACATGGCGATTTTGGAAGTCGAACAAAAAAATAAAAAAATATTATTAGTTCATTTTCGAAAACGCGGTTTCCGCGACCAATTAATCGCTGGTAAAATGTTTGGCGGCCGAGAATCGCCACGATTTGAGCTTATTCGTCAATTGATCTAAAAACTTTAAATAAAAAAAATTCATATTTTGTAGATTTTAAGTTCAAAATCTTATTTTATATCATAGATTTGTTATATTTAGGTAACATCCACAAAATAACAATAAAAAATGATGAAATCGTGAAAAAAATGAAGGGCAACGGAATTTAATTTAGAAAAATCACATACATGAAATTGAAGACAAGGTATATTCATCATTTTACCATTCATTAAAGCCAAAAAACCGACAAAAATGCGCTTCCATGCTCTCATTTTGGAAGTGCAGTGATGAAACGGACAACTAGACCAAGTGATATCGACATGCAAATTGCACATATTTAATATATATATATACGTGTTTATAGATAAAATATGGGTGATTTACACTAAATGCTCTTACAAAAAAAACTCACCTTTGTCTATTGATATACTTATTCCACTGTTCATTTTTTTGTAAATCCAAAATTGTCTCACATGGTCATGGATGCAATTAAGTGGACAGTCAAAAAATCAAAAATCTGAGTAAAATAATTATTATCACATCCGATTTGTTTTCTATTTTTTTATAATGTGAAAGACATAAAAAAAAAATTAACAATAAATGATAATTCTATTTTTCCAACATTTTAAGATCAATTTTGCTATAGTTTTGATGTGAAACAAGAAATCTAAAACAAAAAAAAGACAAGAAATCTAAACATATGAAATTAAAATCGATGTGTACATGAAAACGTGGACAATTGTGTGTAGACAGATGAGAATCTCGTATTATTAGTGTGGATGATCATGTGTGGATAATCATGTGTGGATAATAATTTACTTGCAAATATCAAGAACTACATCCACACATGACCATCCACACATGACCATCCACACATGACCATCAGTAAATTACTATCCACACATGACCATCCACACTAATAATACGAGATTCTCATATGTCCACACACAATTGTCCACGTTTTCGTGTCCACGTCGATCTGAATTTCATATGTTTAGGTTTCTTGTTTTTTTTTTTGTTTTTTTATATTTCTTATTTTACATCAAAACTATAGCAAAATGGATATTAAAATGTAGGAAAAATAAAATTATCATTCATTGTTACCAAATAAATTGTTTTATATCTTTCACATTATAAAAAAAAATAAAAAAAAATCAGGTGGGAAATAATTTTTTTTTGTCTTTGACTAATTTGAATTTTATTTGTGACTTTTTATTTTTCTGGTGTGGCGAAGCAGTTTTTGAGCAAAAAGAGTTGTTGTTGAACAAATGGAAGCATAGGGATAATTTGGTCTTTTAGTCATACAAAAGTACACCCTTTTGACTTATTGTGTAATTTATAACTAAAAAAATGGGTTTTTCTGTAATTGTTTCATAAAATATAAAAAAATAATTTTCGATCAATCCCTAATTTGTTCACGAGGTGCTAAGCCCAATCCGAATGCTCTTTTGAAGCCTAACAAAATTTTAAACATTGTTATTACCCAAATCTATACTCTGCACAAACAATGTGAAGGCGCGTCAAGTCAAAACCACTATAAAGAGTTCACTCCTCCACATTCACATAGCAAAACAAAAGCATTCCTACTCCAAATATAAAAGAAAAACTATAAATCTTGTCTCCATAGAACTTTCTTCTAAGTTTTTTTTGTTTTGTTTTGCTTTCTTATCTTATCCAATTTTATTGTTTTAACAGTAACATGCTTTCCTTGCTTTTTTTGGGTGTGACATCCACATGCAAATGGAAGATTCAAGCTTTATGGATTTGATGATTGACACAGACGAGTAAATAGATGGATCAAATGTAATCACAAAAGTAGTTTCGTGGTGTTGAAGACTTGATGTACATATAGGCTCGGACCAGAACCGTGCCTATGCAAATAGAGGTCGGAGACGATTAAAAAAATAATCAAAATTATATGAAACTTAAAGCATTTACAATAATATATTTTCTTTAAATTAGCTATTTTGATTATTTTCTAATAATTATAGTAAATTTGAATAATGAATTGGAACTTTTATATTTAAAAAACCAATAAAAGAGGAAGAATAAAGAAGGACAACAAGTTTACCAAGAAAATGATTTTGTACGACTTAGAAAAGAAATTTAGCAAAATATGGTGCTAATGTAAACAACTTGGCCATCAATTCTAAAGCTGTGCAACACTATTATTCTTAATTATTAAATTGTTTTAGATGTATTTATTTCTTTCTCATTTAAATCAATTTTTTTTGTTAAATACGTTTCTGAAATTATTGCATGCGATAATACATAAGTACATAATTTTGCCTAACAGAAATTATTAAAAATTAAGGGTTTAAAAACATATTTATATATAGTAAAATACTCAATATTTCTATTTTGTCAAAGTAGGCACAGCCCTGGCTCGGACTGGGTTATACGAGATGCTAGGGCACCTACTTGCCATAACCTCTTGGACTGTCGTTTATTGGTAACAGTACCTTCGAAACCGAAGGTTCAAGCTTTCTTCATGTTTTTCAACACTTACGGGAGGACTGTGATAGATAATCATGGATTAGATAAAGTCTAAACATATTTATATAGTTTTAAGTAACATGCAAACAACGAGCATACAAATGAAGAACTTGGTGCATGACTTGCAACAATGGATTAAACTTTTTGCATAGGTTTATATAAGAGGGAAAACAATTAATTAAGTGGCAGACTTGCAACTTTAGCACACACCCAAATATGACGGAAGTTGGAAAATTTTATAACATTGTATTCATAAAAGCATCATGTATTCATAAAAAAAATTAGATGATTAACGCCTTGATTGGTAGAGCATTTAAAAAAATATTAAGTATTTTTATCAATTAATCAACAAATTTTTTAGGAAAGCATTTAGAAGCTGCAAATACTCTCTACAATATCTGCAAATGCTCTTATCTCTATGCTTTCTTATGAAACTTTTCGTATAGTATTAACCTATAAAATATCAAAAAATAATTTTATATAACTAATTTAGTTTGTTAAATAATATCAAAAAATAATGTTTATATTAAAATATTAGTTTTATACTTTTAAAACCAATATTTAATATTATTTTATTTTCTATTAATTTTCAAATAAAAATATAATATAATAAATACAATTGAAATATGAAAAAAAATTATTAAAAATTATATTATAAATATAACTATAGATATAGTGCTTACGAATAAATATATTAAATAATTTTATATATAATATTTCACAACTCTGCCAATCATTTAAAATGTGTACATTAATCAGATCATACATTTTCAACAGCATACTGCTTCTGCTACTTAGTGTTATTGTTTTACTATCAGTTATACCAATCAAACCCTAAGAATATAAAATATATATATATATATATATATATATATTTTAAAATAATATAAGCTATAAAGTTTGAAAAAAACATGCTTGAAATAATAATAAAAACCTTGGTCAAATTCTAATAGATAAAATGAAATAAAACAAGTTATATGGAGATCTATTATATATTAGGAGAGTTCTCTCTCAATATAGGGTGTCCACCTCATCACTACCATTTTTTGTAACATTAACACATATTTAAAATATTCATTCAATACACGACTATTTACATTTATCATTATTTTTATTTAATACAAATTACAAAAATACAAAACTTAGTATAAATAAATAGAAAAAGTGATAATTCGATATTAAGAATCAAAGAAAATTGTAATACTAATTGGATAAAAAAACAATGAAATATTTTATTGAAACCGTTATATTGTTAGGATTTCAACCAAAAACTTGAATTGAAGATTTATCATATTTAAAATGTTAAAATCTGATTATGAAAAAAATGTTAGAATGTAAAATAGATTTTACTACATATAGTGAAAAAAATAATTTATTCAATTTTGGTCCGAGAATATATAATTTTTTTATAATGAAATTTACATCATTTGAGAGTCACAAAAATACTATAAATTTGTGGTAAATATAAGTTTTTATAATTAATTTTACAAAGCCAAAAATATGTAAAATATGGCAAAGATAAGAACAAATAAATAAAATCATGGATAAACGATAGAAGAAAAAAATAAAAAAATAGATTTAGAAAGGACTAAATGATTATAAATAGTCAGAACTAAATAAAAAATGAGTGTTATGAGATTCAATTGAAAAGAAAATCAAGGATAATTAAGTTTTTTTAAAAATTTCTCTACAAATTTGTTCTAGAAAATGAGAAATTAAGTCAAGAATATATTTTTCTTTTCTTTGCTTACATATACCATATATGGAAGTCGAGTATTTACAAGTAAATTTCATTGGAACCATATAAGAAAAGTCTGATATTTTTTACATGGCTTAAAATTTTAAAGTGTTATGATATTGTGTTTTTAACAAATATATATATAGATATATATATATATATAAATTTCAAAACTAAAATAGAAAAAAATACTTGAGAATGTTCAAACACTACCGCAACAAAACATACATGTAAAAAGTGATACAAGTTATTTTGTACCATATCGCGAGTGGAAATGCGATTCTACACCATACTTCAAGAAAAACACATATTTGAAAATTCTTTCTTCGTATAATAGTTTAATAGATTTGAAGAAACGAAATATTTAAAACATGCTATGTTTTGTGAAGAAAAAGTTGTGGATGAAGTCCACAATTAAACATTTTTAATTAAAAAAAATGGATTGCATGTCGTTGGTGTTGTTGTATGTGCCAAATATTATGATGAATAACACTTCAACAATTTTTTTATTTTTAAAGTATCTAAATATAAGATCATGCAATTTTTTAAAAATATAATTTTTAGCAAAAGAGAATCCAGTCAAAACATATATCGAGCTATTTTGGTATTTAGTATGTTGAGTTAGTTTTAATTTCTTATTATCCATGTACTATTAACGTGTAATCAATATAAACAAAGTAAAAAACAATTGTGGCAAAAAAAAATATCGTCAAACAATATTGACATCATAGACACAAAGAAAGACGGTACATTTACTGTCTTAAAAATGATGGCAAGTATAATGTATTTTTAACCATAAATATAAGGAAAATAATATGTAGGTTATGCCAAAAAAAAATATATAAAAACCTAGAAAAATACAAATCTCTGATTTCAAAAGAAAGAATGTAAAAAAAGTTAACGACATACAATTTCAGTCAAATATAGATATTTAACAAATCAAAAGTGCTCAGGCCTTAATACCTTCATACCATCATACATATTTGTTATTGTTTTTTATCATCAATTTAAAATATATTTATAGGAAGAAGTGAAAGAAAAGAAATGGCGTACATATGAGAAAGTTTGATACAAGCTGAAAAAAGAAAGTGGTTGACATATTATTCGAGGAAACAACCACAAACTCTTCAAACATAGCTCTCGAAATCATCCTTTTTATTTGACAAAGACGAGTTACAAACAATCTAAATACGCAAATTTTAGTTTTGAATTGAAAAACGGTTGTAATGTTGGATGCATTAATTGAAAAATGCAGACCATGATTTTAGATGACGAGTACCACTTGATAATAGGATTTTGGCTTCTTTGATGAACTAAATTTGGAATTTTTTTAAAAAAGATGAGAAAAATTACGTACAAAATGATGCAAAACAATAGAAGCTGCAAAAGTAACATTGAATGAGGTAGTACCACAGCCATACTGAGGAATATATACAAAGAAGTCACATATTTCATATTCTTTGACGATAATCATGTTTCCTACAACCAAAAAAATCCAAACTTTGTCATTTTGTAAATGATCGTCATAAATCTTAAAAGGCTTATCACCCAATTTTTGTTAATGGAAGAGACTAATTACCATTGAAGCCAATATACAATAGACTCTGAGAATCGTTCACATATTCTTGAAATAAAAAAGATGGAGAAGTTAAACAAACTCTTGCAATAACTTCACATCAAGCTCTGGTGTCCTAGGAATTGTCTTTGAAACCATTCATGTTCCTATTAATCCACTCCAAATTATGGTGTCCTAGGAATTGTCACATATTAAATGGACTAAAGATCAAGAAGAGGGATCGCTTTACTAACTTCACAAAATTGCTAAAACTCTAAGCTTTTGTGAAAATTTGAATAATTTGTACCTCATCACCCAGAAGAAACATTGTATTTCTTCTGAAAGGATGTTCGTTGATCGCAATCTGCAATCTCAATGCCGCATATATCGCAATCTTTCCCCTACTATAAATCCAAAACAACACGCATATTTATAATTTTGAACACATGAATCTGGCTTTGATAAGATCAATAAAGTTCCAAATTCAGAAATCAGACATTGAGGTAGGTGCCAACATCGATGAGGGCTGCTGTTGGCACCATATAAACACATGGAAAAAACTGATATTAGAATCACACAGTAGTCAAATACAACATATAAACACATGGAAAAAAAAATTCAACGTAAGTTAACAAGATAATTAAGAAAAATCTATTATTATATACAAACACTAATAAGGAGAAAAAACAAAACACATGCACGTACACACAATGTAATTATAAACATAAACCGACAATTAAACTAAAATTCAAAAAAAATTAAAAAAATATTTTCCTACAAAATAGCATATAAACAAATTTATAAAATATTAATATAAAATAAATCCCTAGTGATATAAATAAGGAACATCACACAATTATGTCTTGGTCAAACAAATAAAACATGGTATTTATTATTCATAGTTATCCAGGGGAAAACGACGCAGATATTCAATTTCTTTTTAAAAAAACGAAAACGATTTTAAAGTAAAAGAAAGAAATAAAATATCCATTCCTCATCAATCATATCCACACCAACATGTCGCGAACCTTCCTGAACCGGCACGTGCCGGTCGTCTTATCCCACGAATCGTCGAGCGAGCCCCCGGTTTTACCGTCTCAGCCGGTTGTTTCTCCCAAATCCTCTGGCTCACTCACTTCACTTTCCCTCTATATAAAGATAACAAGAAACTCTCTCTCTTCCGAATCTGAAAAGCCAGAATTAGCAAAGTAAATGTATCTTGAGGATCTAAAAAAAACAAACTATTATCCAGCGAATCTGTCTGTGGCAGATGACCAGAGCGATTAGCCAGTTTTTCGGTAAGTTGATGAAGGACAAGTGTGTTACCGGTAGTTGCGGCGGCGATACGACGACTTTACGATCCGCCGTCAAAGAATCGGTCTCGGTTAGCTCTGCGTCGACAGTGGCATCATCTCCGTCGTCGTCTGTGCGGAGGCTCAAAGGCGATCTAGAATCTAGCCGATTTGGTGAGGCGGCGAGCGAGAGGCTGAAGCAGGCGGAGGAATCTCTGCGTATGGTTATGTTTCTGAGCTGTTGGGGATCTTGTTAGATCGAAATCAAAACATTTCTTCAAGTGTTTGTGTTTTCTTTGAGTTTTTTTTTTCTTTTTCTTTTACGATGTTCTCTGTGAATATTTTTCATCTTTCTTGTTCTTTGTATTTCTGTAAATCATGTATCAAAATAAAGAGAAGTTGTGATGAAGAAAATAGTTTGTCTATAGTTTAGTGTAAATGTTTAATATTTTCGTTTTACATGTCGATTTAATCTATATAAATATCTAAAACTTTATAATTTTCAAAAATTAAGTAAGTAATAATAGATAATTTAAAATTAAATAAGTAAGAAAAAGAAATGAGATATTTGCACGCGGGGTCATTTATTTAGAACTTATTTACGTTTTTGTCATTTTTTTCGTAAAATGATGATTTTACCGATTCTTTTTATTTGTTCGCATACTGTACACAGATGATTTGATTTCGTGCAGTACTATACGGGTATACGGGTCAAGGCCGAAAAATCAACAGGTAAATAGTAAAATAAATGTTAGTTTTCAAAATAACTTAGGAAATTGCTAAAATTGCTTGAAAATTTCAAATAAATGACAAAATAGTCAATACTCTCAAGAAAAATAAAAAAAATTATTAATATTCTTTTAATATCAAATAATTAAATATATTTTATTAACTTAAAAATTATGTTATATGTAATTTTATTGATGATATTGTTCACCAACCACCGCCGATACTATTCATCCAAAACCGACGACACTATTCATCATCGAAGAACATAATATTCGATACTTATTTTGCTAACACGCTAAAAAAAATATCCGGTACTTGTTAACGTGATAACAATAATATGTAATACTTGTAACGTGTCAACATATTATGTTAACGTATTAATAATAATATATTATATTAGTAACGTGCTAACAATAATATCTGATACTTATTATTATTATTAGATGAATACCGGCGCTACGCGGCGAATCTTTTGCTCTATATTTATTTTAATTAGAAATATTATGTATTTTTATCGCATTTTTGCATCTATGGTTGTTGTAAATACATATTCTTCTCAACAACAGGGCCGGCCCTGAGCCCAAGCAAAGCAAGCATGGGCTTGCGGCCCTCATTTTCATTAAAAAAAATCAGCCCTTAAATTTCAAAAAAAAATTTAGTTTAGTGGTAAAATTATAAAACTTTTTTTCAGAAAATCATAAGTTCGAAACTTAATATGGTAAAACGGCCCAAATATTTTTTTAGCTTGCGGCATTCTAAAACTCAGGGCCGGCTCTGCTCAACAACATGTACAGTGTACGTTGTAAGTTATTTCATATTTTAACCTTAATTCATATTTTATTTTATTTTACATGAATGATTTCAATACTTTCGAAAACGTTGTTAATTTCATGAAATAATTCGTTTACTAAAGCATTTACCAAAGGATAAACATTTCAAATTTTAATGGTTCACGTAGTGCATTTTACCACAACCCACGCTTACCAAGTGAAAAAGATTTCAATTTCTATTGCTTACTAACTATATGCAAGTTCAATCATAATGATGATCAGTTATATCTGTTTGTGTTGGTGATGAGTTTAGCACTCCCCGGTTTAATCCGGTTCGAACCAATTGACTCCGATTAGTAATGGTTCGAATCAAGCGAAGAGGGCCCATAAAAACGATCAACAGGCCGAGCTCGGCCTAAAGCCCAACTAGTGCCGACTCGCACCGATCTCCGAGAATCGCGAAATCTTTCCCGATTCCCCCGAGAAAAAAGAAAGATTTTCTTATCCTGATAGAATAAGGAAAAGGAAATCCTTTCAATTTAGGTCGACTCAGAACCTTATAAATAGAGGAACCCTCACAACGATAAAAAAGATCCACAATCATCCGCGAGATCTAAGAGACGAAGAGCTGAGACCTTAGCTTTTATCCTCTTGGTTCACAAGTCATTCTTTTTACGATCTAAGCAATCTTGTAACTCTGTCAAGTTTAATCAATACACGAGATTTGATCCATAAAATTTACTGTTTTGCCACTTTGTGTTATTTTCAGAATCAACAATATGTATATAGTTAACTTTACTTGTGATATATATGGAAAAATTATAAGGATTTTAAAGTTTGATATTCTTTTTATTCTCACTAACAAAATCAAGACATAGCCAAAGAAAGAGAAGAGACTAACCAACAAAAAAAAAAACATCCAAAGATTGATTGAGTGAATCTCGGATATATATATGCCCGATCCAAGCTCAACTTGATCGTACCTTTCTTAAGACTGCATCAACTTATGATATGTTTTTCTCTTTTGTTTTTCTTTCTTTTTTTACTAACTTTTTCTTTTCTTAGTTTTAAGTTTTCTAAAAAATTCAAAAAACCCAAAAAATCAAAAAACCAAAAAGACAAAAAGATGGAGACATGGTTCGAAGCTGCTCGGTCCACCCCGAACCGCAAAAGAAGCTTGAACGCGGCTGCACGAGCCAGACCAGCGGCGAGCTAGCCCTTGGCCGCGGTCGTGATCAACCGACCCGCGGCCAGCCTGTCAATGGTTGCAGCCGTACAAGCCAGACCCGCGGCCAGCCCTTGCCGATCCCGAATGATTTGCTTCGATCACCGATTGATTCAAAACCCATTCCCAATCACCCCCCCCCATCCATTCCCATCACCATATCACCATCTACCATCCCACATTCACCACCATTCCATACCCACATCCATTCCATTGAGCGCTTTTGTTTAAAGTCGTTTAGCTCGACGTTGGTATCGAGTTGAGCTTAGTCGTAGAAGGACAGTGTCTTACGACAAGTCTTATTCGATCTCCTTTTTATTTCCTTGTCATGTGAATCATCGCTTGTTCGTGGATCATGATCGGGATCAAGTTTGGGATCCATCGTGCTATAACATCTTTCTTCTCATTTTTTGAGTGGTATGGCGGCGTAGAACACGTCTTTGTCGATGTTAGCGAATGAAACCCGTCGATTTGGCCAATCCATGATGGCTCCAACGGTTGATAAGAACGACCATCCTAGAATTATCGGTGTTGCATCTTTCTTCGTTGTTTTGACGATGTAAAAATCGACGGGCACTATGCAATCTCCAATCCTTATTGGCATATCATAGGCGATTCCCTTTGGTGTGACGCACATTTTATCAGCCATGTTGAGCTTTGTTCGGGTACGGTGCACGTGTTTAAGACCGATATGCTTGGCGGTTCATTTTGACATGATGCTCAAGCAAGCTCCAGAATCACAAAAGACATTTTTAAACTCAACTCCACGTATGTTGCAAATGATTAGAAACTGACCTCCCTCTTCAATCTTATGGAGACTCCTAACGGGTTTTCCGTTCATAGCATTCGTGAAAAGATCTTCTATCTCCGTTATGGACTCCTTGCTTTCACAAAAGAAATGACCAACCATATGATTCATGCAAGCTCTAGCAAAGGTAGTACCTCTAGGTAGATTGCGAACCACGTTGTTGAATTCCTCTAACTTCTCTCGGCTTATCTTGTTTGGGTACTCTCGGTACTTCTCGGGACGGTAGATTCGGATAGCGTGAGAAGCGGCATAAGGCGTTGTTGAACGTTTTTCTATCATGAAATAGGTGTGAATATCCTCCTTTCTTTCCATGTTGTAGCCAAAGAAAGATTTTAGCGGTCCCATTTCCCACACTTTTTCGAAAGAAACGTACATCGGGATTGACTTCACGAAGTTGTTGAACTCGATCAATCTCTCTCTCTCTCCCGTGTAATACTTTGCGTCTTTGGTTCTTCTGGGATTGGTCTTGCGGGAGGTGTTGGGTCGAATTCAGAGTCACAAATAGAGCTAAGATCGGAGTCATGACCTTGGACCTTCTTCTTCGGAGTATTGTTCTTTAACTTCATTGGAGGATTAGGCTGATAAAACCATGTTGCACGGTGAAATGAAGTCTTTTTCTAAGTTGCTTGAAGGCTCATTTGTGGCTAGAGAATCAGTAGAGAGTGCAACTTGCTTGAGAGAAGGTGTACGAGACTCAAATGGTTCAAAAGGAGACAAGCAGATGATGGCCGCGGGTCGGATCGACGGAGGCGCGACGGGAGGTGGCGTGGCCGCGGGAGGGATGGGCGGAGGCACGGCGGATGGAGGGCTGGCCGCGGCTGGAAGGCTCGCGCCAGTGGTGAGGGGAGTCCGTGGGGACTTGACCATTTCGTTGTCTTCTTCATCTCTTTTGGTGTTTTCTTATTCTTTGGACTCATTTGGCTTCTCCTCCAGGCCAGGAACATGGTCATCAAGTGTTGGATCATGCTCCTCATGATTTTTAGAAAGCTTATCTACTTTCTCTTGTTTTATCCTCGACTTCTCCTACTCTTTCCCACAGCTCGAGGGTGTAGTTGTAGGTGGTGTTACTGTTGTCATTGACGGAGTTATCCAAATCATCAAGCTTGTAGTTCAAAGTACGTACCCCATCATTAGCTTTTTGGATATCAAACTTTTGTCTTCCTTGTTCTTCTTCAACGAGTTCCATCCTCTCGTTGAGTGTTGCAGCGTCTTTAAGGGTCTGTTCTTCAAGGAATTTGACGTGGGCCGTAAGGTCATCGAACTTTTTGTTGAATTCGACGGAGATGGAATATATCTTCTCATTTAAAATGGCTCCGAACTTGGCTTGGGACTCGATGGTTTTGTTGATGATGTCCTCGATTCGCCTCAATTGAGCGCTGAATTCCAAGCTCTCATCGTGCTGGTTCAAGATTTGATGAGGAAGACGGTATGCTTGTTGTCTAGAGTTGACAACGGGAGACGTTAAAGGTTTGTCTCGGTAGTAAGGAGGCTCATGGCTTCCTTGAGAGTAGTTGGTCGGTGCCGGTTTTTGAACCATGTAGAACGAGTCACACACAGCATGTGAGTCGTGACAGTGGTGAGCGCAAGATGGGTCATAGTAACCCCGTTCGTAGTAGCAATCTCGTTCCAGAGGCGACTTCATGTTTCAAAGCCTAAAACGAAGAAAAACAAAACCAAAAATCAAATAGAAAAAGTTTGTTCTAGAGTCGTTCTACTAACCACTAAGGTGTGATAGAAAACGGTAGCAAATTCTCCCCGGGCAACGACGCCAAAAATCTTGATGCGTCGGATTTGTTCTCCGAGATTCTCAGGGTTTTAAATTTATAAAACCGAAAGTTCTGCAAGGGCACATGTGCGATTGTAGTACTTAGGGTATCGATCCACATGGAGAGGGTGTTGTTTCAATGAGACCTTAGATACTGTATACTAAATAAACCTAGAACGAATATATTTTTATAGGGGTTTTTGTAACCGGAATTGTAAAGAACGAAAAACGGAAAACTTCTACTAATCTAATCTAAGAAAATCAATAGCTAATCTAAACTAATGGAATTTTAACTACTAAACAAATGCTAAGAGAAACTAAACCTAATCCTAAGGAATTCTAAGAATAACCTAATAGCTAAGAAAATCGACTACTAACCTAAACCTAATGAAATCGATAACTAAACTACTTCTACGGACTCTGTTACTAAACTACACTACTAGAGACGGTTGTAACTATTCTAAAACATTTCTGGGTCGAGAGGAATATCTCGGGGTATGCTCGATTCAATCAAACGGCCCCTAGCTCATTAGTAACCGGTGTTTCTATATTATAACTCCACGAACATGACAGAATAATGACGTAGTCTACTCCCGTACAACCTACGTCCTACAATCTATTCACTCGACCAGTAGCTTTTGTCTCTGGCCACGCGTAAGATTGTGATTTGCTAGTTGGTCCATAGGTTCACGGCACTCCGTAACTATACTTTCGAAATCTTACGACGCGCACACCTTGTGGATGCACTTTGCTGGTGATTAGATGCAACACTATCGTGGTCACAAAGAATATTGCCTACCAGACATACCGAATGGACTAAATCCATCAGTGCAAAGACCAAGATACACATTTTGCTTAAAGTTAGCAAAGTCGGGGTGTACCGTGTTAAAGTGTTTCCAAGCTTTTGCATATGACGGGTGAGTCACTTCTCCTTCTCTCTGTGAATGTTCTGCATGCCACCTCATCGATGTAGCTGTCCTTTCAGATGGATACAATCGTTTCAACCTATCAGTTATAGGAAGATACCACATCCGTTGGTACGGTATCTTACTACGCCCAGAAGTTTGCGGCATAAATCTCGGTTTTTGGCAAAATCGACATTCCTGCAGCTTATCATCATCTTTTCAAAAAATCATACAATTGTCAACACATACATCTATCATCTCAGAAGGCAACCCAAGACTAAACACCAACTTTTGAATCTCATAGTATGTTTCGGCAACCTTATTATCCTATGGCAAATACTCTTTAATAAGATCAGCCCAATCATCCATGCAAACCTCAGCTAGGTTATGATCAGTTTTAATTGTCATCATCCTAGCAGCTAACGAAAATTTAGACTGACCTTCTCTACATCCATCGTAGAGTGGCTGATTTGCACCGTCTAGCATATCATAAAATAGCTTCGCATCTACGTTGGGTTCCTCAACAGTACTATTATCAGCATTTGTTTCATGAAATGCATCATTAACCATGGCATGCATCATATCATGATCTTCACCCTAATCAAATTGATGTTGACCATGATGATAACTACCATGATAATTGGATTCATCAAAATCTACTTGACCTTGATAATTACTACTACTATCCGCTGCTTAAGTTCTTTCAAAACCCTCTTCATGTTGATACCAAACATAATATTGCGGCATAAACTCTCTATTTAGTAAATGCTTCCACACCGTCTCAATAAACATATATCTCGTATTCTTGCATTTACGACAAGGACAGAACATCTTACCACTTTCCAGGGTTGTTTGCATATTTCTGGCCTGGTACATGAATATTTCAAGCCCCTCTTCGAATTCTTCCGTCAACGCTTCCTCAGAATCCTTTTGCGTATACATCCATTTTCGTAGTTAGTATATAGACATTTTATAAAAAACAATTTATAGTTTTTTTTTCAAGTGTTTTATTTTTGAATCTTTCGTTTGAAATGAGGCTGTATTTGTAGATTTTTTTTTTTTCAGAATTACCAACGGATTTGCATGTAAATTTACGATGTAAATTTGATGTAAATTTAGTAGGTGGACCTATTAAAAAAACGTGGTCTACCTAACTGAAAACATACGACGTGAAATCGTCGTAATATGCAAAAGTCATATTCATCGTAATATCGATGTAACTTTACATCAATATTACGACGATTTATGTTGTCGTCATAATGTCGTCGTCAAATTACGACGACAAATATTTATGACGATTTACATCGAATACATATTTCGTCGTAATGTCGATGTAACCTTTACATCGATTTAAAACGGTCGGAAATTTTCGTTGGAAATATGCAGTTTTCTTGTAGTGAATGTTTTATTAACAAAACTTGATTGGGTGATAAAAACTTAATGATCTTCTAAAATCTTTACCAATCAAACTGCAAAACGGTAGACATAAAAGTGATATCAATAAGGCAATACCATTACCAACATTTCATCTCTCATATTTTAAATTCGCTTTGTCTTGCAACATTGTTATGGTTATAACATTGTTTTGGGTTGCAGAAAACAATAAATAATAGGATAAAGAGGATTAAAGAATTAAAAAAATTATTAAATCAAACAAATTTTTTATAATTTAGACATATCTCTTAAAAAGAAAATTAATATAATTTTTTACTATTATTTTAAATATTATAACAATATANAACAAGTCTGCAGATGTTTGCAGACTTAATAAGTCTGCAACATTGAAAAATAAATCTGCATAACAAGTCTGCATAACAAGTCTGCATAACAAGTCTGTGCAGACTTAATCTGAAAAACGCGGTGGCATTTTTGTAAATAACTCAAACTTTTGCTTACGTGGAAATAATTTCGTAATGGCAGTTTCGTAATTACGTTTTTCCTAACAAACGAAAATAAGGGTAAAATGGGCCAAAAACAAACTTTTTGCTTCTCAGTTATTATGTGTTATTTTAGTCCTTAGCCAATTTATAAGTGTCATTCTAGTTTTTTTCCCTACATAAATATTAGTAAATTTAGGGAAAAGAAAAGTCTATATCTAGGTAACCTTCCATTATTTCTTGAGGTGTAAATTACATCGGTTTTGGCAATCCATTGATGTATCATATCACCATCGGTTCCGTTGATTGTTGTTTTTACCTGAAGGCCATTAAAAAAAAAAAACTCTTTTGCAACCCGAAAGCGTAAATCACATTCCCATATTACTACTGTTTTATCAGGAGGATTGCAAAACTTAAAATACCAATCATTGAAGTTTTTTAAAATCTGGTCTCCGAAGTTTCTTACAAGTGTCATCGATAGCTTGTCATTCAAGACACGATAATGATAATGGAGAGGAATACCACAACTGAGTTGGTTACTAACTACGAAACGAGTTGATTTGCAAACAAGAGCTTCATTCAACCCAAAATACATAATCATAACTAACATAAAAATTATGGAATGATTCATATTTTTTTATGGAAGATAATTGACGAAGATCATTAGTGTGTAGTATTTATAATATTTTGTGTAGTATTTATACTTATTAAATTATGATTTCAATATTATATTATTTAAATATAATAGAAAAAATAAACCAATGGTACATATTAGTTCTAAATTTATACTTTAATTTAAACATAGTTTTTAATGTTATTTAACAAAATACATTTGTTAAATAAAATTATTTTAAATTAGTTAAATATTTTACGCTCTGTAAAAAGCTCTACATGAAAATATAGAGGAAAATATTATTTAGAAAGCAATGCTTTAATAACAAAAATTGATTGGGTGATGAATAAACATAATGATCTTTTAAAATCTTTACCAATCAAGTTCCAAAACTAGTCATGACCCATGACTCCTGGGTATAATAATCGAACCGAAGGAAACCAAACCGAACCAATCCGAAATTGATGGTTCGATTTGGTTATGGTTAGTTCAAAATAATCGATTTGTTTTTATTTTTAATATCCATTGGTTATGGTTCGGTTCGGTTATATAACCGATAACCAATGTATATCAAATACTAAATTTCAAAAACATATAAAAATGTGTTTACCTCCCCAAGTATCGAACCGCAGACCACCAAGTCTTTTACTTAGTGTACAACCAACTAGACCAATTGTGAAACTTGACAATTCATTGCATTTTATTTAACACTAGGTGATTACCCGCGCATACGCGCAGGTTTTGTATTTAACTGTTTTTCAATTTTTTTAATTTCATGTCAATTGAATTTTATATAATATATTAATGGCAACATGCTAATAATTTTAATTATTTTTCAATATTACGAATTATGATATACTAACGTACATAAGTAAACACTGAAGTTTTCATTTATGTTCTGTTTTTTCATCAAAGGTAAAGTTGTTTCAAAACTGACTGTACATTATATGGTGTTGAAGAATCGTAAAACAATCAAATGCAGTTCTTATTTTCTACTACCATCAAATTAATGCATTGCATAACAACTTACAGTAAACTCATTTTTTTGTGATTCTGTCAAATCATATTTTCTTTTTGGGAATATCAATCCCAATGTTTTGAAAAAAAAATCAATCCCATTGTTGTATTGTCTTCGTTTAAAATGTTTTAGGTATGAATTTTCTCGGATGATCAAATGCTAAATAAATAAATACGTTGTTTTAGTATATTAAAAAGTTAAATAATTTTGTTACACTATTTTGGAACATAGATTACAATATATCAATATATTGGATAAAAACATGATAACTGGCTCCGTCCAATTTTTTTTTGTAAAAATACATTTATCATTGTGCGGTAACAATTTTTATTAGTTTTAAGAGAAATTATGAACTAACATGCATGCCTCATTTTTGTGTGGATCTTTATTTCTCATGAGCAGAATGTTCATGCAAAATATATAGAAATAAAACTACCGCTTGCAAAATGTTCTCATATGCTTCATGGCCCAGCGTCCTCAAACTTGTAGTTGCCTGATATTGAGAAAAACATTTCAGATGATTGACAAATAAACGACAATATGAAATAGCTGCAATTATCTAATCGTGCAAAGAATTCATTTCCATACACCAAACTCTGACAGGTGTCTTCGAACGCAGCTCACGGGGCTCAGAAGCTTCTGCTTTGTCAAGAAGAGACACTAAAGAGTTTTCTGCTTGTCGGGGATCAGTAAGATATGCGCTCAACCCTGGTTTTAGATAAAATCAAATCAGTCAATAGTGTAGAGCCTAAGTTCCAAGAAGCACCAGTAAAGTGCAGCAAAAAAAAGAATTTCAAGCCACTGAAAATTTAATGAAACAAGGAATTAAGTGATGCTAGTTGGTGAGTTAAAGCTTCCTGTTAACATTTTTGAAAGTTGGTTGTTCCTCTAGCTTAAATATGGATGTGTTTAAGCTATCAGAAACTGAGATATCACAAAGAAAGGTAGTGTACAATAATCCGACAAAATATGTATGTCGGTTTTGCCATTACCTTAATGTCATACGTATTTGGAGTAACGTGTGAGCTGGGCTAAGAACCTGTGCGAGACTATCTTCATGGGTGAGCTGCTCAGACGTAAACAACTCCTCGGCCACAGCTGAAGAAAGGGATGGATTATTCTGATGATATTCATACTCAAGACCACCCAATTGGAGTTCACAGCTTAAAACATGATTCTCCTAAGACAGAACGAAACTGCTCCAGTGTCTCGTCTTGGCGTTGTTTCGTGTGTAAACGATCCCTAGCAGGAAATGGTAAACAACAATACAATACAACAAATCAGCATCATTCAAGCTAGATTTAAGAGACTCAAGAGCAGAGATTGTCAAACTCACTCGCATGTTATTTGTTATGAAGAAAAGGTCCAAAACTCTCCCATCTGGTGTCGTAGTGACCTTGACGGTTTGAATTGAGAGCTAAAGCTGAGTTAGTATTTGAGTAACATCTACAAAAAGATTCCTCACACATTGAAGATGACATTCATAAGAGAAAAATCAAACCCATGAGACAATAAGACACAAACAGTACTGTGTAAGAGTCCTCTCCGGTCTAAGCAGAAGAACTTGAACAAGTAAACAGGGTGTTGATGCGGTACAAGGAGACAACAGATTGAGCACGAAGTAGGTCGAGCAAGAGGGACATAAAGATGCAAGATGGGTCTTCAAATGTGACCATCTCAATATCAGAGAATGATGATGAGAAACCACCGAGAAAACTATATAGCACTACACTCCATCGGTTGTAACATCTATACAATAAAAAAAAAACAAAAAAATCAGATTCACCTCTCGACCATTACAGAAGCCAAGCTAAAAAACGATCGCCCAAAATCAAGGATTATTGAATCATTTCAGATCTACGGTGTTGCCGGAACAATCTTACCTCATTTTTTTGATATAAATCCTGAATTGGAGGATGATTCTGCAAATATCACATCCTAAACCAGACCGGTCCAGACAATTCACGGTGATAACATGCGTCTCGATCGTCTTTTTCGCCTCTTCGCTTCCCGGAGCTGTCATGAATCGAGAATCAAGAGATTACCGGTCAAATTCACGGCGAGGTGCTTGAAACTTCTTCTCCTCGACTCTTCTCTTTCTCTCTAGAATATGGGAGATTATCATTTAGATGTTTCGACACATAAACGTCTTCTTAGAAAGGTCGAGGAGTAAAGGGGTTTGGAGAAGACGAAGAGATTTGTGTTTTTTTTTGTTTTTTACAGAACGCCACCGCTCAACCTCTCTAGCGCTGATAAGAAAGTTTCGGTTAGAGAAAAAAAAATGAAAGTTTCGGTTAATCGAAATAACCAAAATTTAACCGAAATAACCAAAATATTTCGGTTATCATTCGGTTTTTAATTTTGTTAATCATACCGAACCGAACCGAATCGAAAACCGTTCGGTGCTTATATGGATAGTAAAAGACATAATCGAACGTATCCAAAAAATGAAATAACCGAACCAAATCGAACAGAGTAACCATATGCATAGGACTATCCAAAACGGTAGACATAAAAACGATATCAATAAGACATTACCATTACTAACATTTCATCTCCCATATTTTAAATTCGCTTTCTCTTACAACATTGTTATGGTTATAATATTTTTTGGGTTGCAGAAAACAATGAATAATAAGATAAAGAATTAAAAAAAGCAACAAAAAACTTCTAATGTAGACATATCTCTTAAAAAGAGAATTAATATAAAATATTTTTTTACTATTATTTAAAACATTATAACAATATATGTAAATATTAAATAAATTCATATTTTATACTTTGCTATATATTATAACACAAATAGTAGATCTTATGAATTAATTCATAAAACGCTAACTGTTGGAGGTGGGTTTAGCACCCCCAATTAGCTAGGCCCATCTCGGCATAAGGGTCCTTCTCAATTATATCAATTGGAGGTCAACGACTAACTAAAGGGAACACCGAGCTGACACCCCGGGCTCCTACTTCAAACCCTGCCGAGCTCACAAGAGCGCGCTTCGGGCTCGGGCTGACATCTCGCCAACCCCAATCAGAGGGGTCGAAAGAGAAAAGGACGCGTGGAAGGTAGTTGACTGAACAGTACGCTATCCCGTAGGGGGATGGCGCCGAACTCGACATCTCGACAACTCTGCACAGGTATCTAAAGAGAAAGCGACACGTGGAAGGCAGTTGACCGAACAGTGTGCTATCTCCGTAGAGGTATGGCACCGAGCTCATCATGACCTATCTGCTAGAATGGTTGAAAACACGCCTCTTCGAGAGGCCTTACCCCCCAAAGGGCTTTAAAGGCGACACGTCGCTCCGGGATTTCGGGGAACAAGAAGTCAACCCCCGCTATATATACCCCTTGGCATGCATTTATGGGAGGGAAAGGCATTTATTACTCTCTATATTATACACCCGACCTCTCTCATTTGTAACAGAATAGCGTCGTTTAGAACACCGAACTGGATTCCCGTCGGAACTAGTTCGTAAATCTAAATCGTTTGTCTCTTTTCGATCATTAATACAAGGAATACGGTCCCCGACCTGTTCATCATAATACCCGATCTCCTTTACTCCGTCCCGACCTGCTCAAAGTCTAAGTTAACTCGTTCTATTTAACAGAAATCTCGCATCTCAACCTCCTAATATACCTCTAATCATCCTTTGTGATCTTTTGGATCAACACTAACAAAAAAAATCAACTTACATAAAATTTAGTAAATATTAGGAAAATTAAAAGCCTTATGTCTTCGTTTTCCATTCCAAAGCGGGGAACGCCGGTTCATGTCCATTAACTATTGGCCCGTGAATTCCATCATTTGTGGCAATCCATCGACGTATCATCATCTTATCATCAGTGTTGTTTCTGTTAATTGCTTTATATACTCGAAGGCCATTATAAAAATACTCTTTTGCATCTCGAAAGTGTAAATCACATTCCAATGTTAAACTTACTCTTTTATTAAGAGGATTGCAAAAGTTTAAATACCAATGCTTGAAGTTTTGTAAAATCTGGTCTCCTGAATCGTAGTGTCTTACAGTTGTCCCAGGTAACTTCAAGACACGACAATGATAATGGAGAAGACTACTATGATTGAGTTGGTTACTAACTTCTTTACGAGTTGAGGTGCAAGTAGCAGCTTCATTCAACCCAAAATACATAATCATAACTAACATAAAAACTATAGAATGATTCATTTTTTATGAAAGATAATTGACGAAAATCATTAGTGTGTAGTATTTATAATATTTTTGTGTAGTATTTATACCATTATCTCAGACATTGTGAGTTCCCTTCCTTCAAGTGATGCCCGATGTGACATGAGATTCAACCGGATCATAGCTGCTAGGACACTCTTTTTCATCGTTGGATTCTCTTCATGATGCTTATCCAACTCAGCTTTTTGTTCTGGTGTGAGTACACTTTCATCAAATGGTGGCTCCACGTATGGCTCATCTTGAATGTATTCATCAAATGTGGCATCCTCTTCTTGTGGCCAATCATTGTAGTCCATGGCCATCAACTACAAGAAACAAAAAGAATAAAAGAAAAAGTTAGTAAAATCTAGTGTCTTAGTCTGAACTTTCGTCCAAGACTCGTAGGTAACGCAATTGATCCCCGGCAACGGCGCCAAATTGATTTAGGGTGTTGTCACCAAGTCAATTAATAACTAAAGTGCACACTACCGCAATCGTAACGGTATATCGATGTAATACTTTAGGATCGAATCCACATAGATCAAGTGAAACACTACGAGAATGCAAGAGGAAAATAAGTCTAAGACGAATGATGTTTGTGGTTTTATGAATGAACTAAAACTAAGAATGCAAATAAAACGATGTAAATGTGATGAAGGGAAACGCTAGGTCTTCGAGTAATTCGCAGGAAATTAAGAATCACAAATCAGAAAATTAAACAGGGAAATCATTAAGTACGTTCTAGAACTCAAATCACTGTTTTATAATCAACCTACTGTCGTAGTATTAATTACTATGCCTAATAACCTAAGATTTTAAACTGTCGTTTGAATTCAGGAAACTAAACATGCTTTAAGATCGAGTTTGATATGTTCACAAAACGCCTTAACATCAGCTTTCGTTGGTTAAGGACGCTTTGCTCACCTATGTTCTTTCAGGCTTTTAAACAAACACTTTTGATGCGTTAAACAACCTAAGATCAGAAACTAGGTAGCTAATCAAGTTTCAGCACTAAGAACAACAATAGATGAAGAACTAGAAGATAGATCCCTATTCTAACCAATCTGATTCAATGATTCATGAAATTCCCTTGAAACCCTAAAACCTAACTTGGTGATTACTCAGACATAATTGCAGAATAAACACAGAGAGATGAAAATAAATTCATAATCAATATAAAAGAGAAATCCAAAAGGGTTCAGAAATTCTTCTCCGGTATGAAGTAGAGATTCGTCTCCCTCAAATCTCCCAGGAACAAACCCAGAAGTTCTCTGATGAATAAAATAAAACATAATCTAAAAAGTGGCTAAAAAATAAGTATAAACAGGTCTAGATTCGTTCTCCACGAATCCCTAGGTAAAACCGGGTCAAAATAAGTGAAAACCGAAATTTCCTTTTATTTTTCGCGTCACTAAACCGGTCGGTTTATGTTGGACCGTCTTCACGAAAACTGGCGTAACTTTTGATCGCACCGTTGGAATGACCTCAAACCACTTCCAAATGAAAGCTGATCCATTTCTCTATCTTGTGTCAAAATGTGAGCTCGATCCATCGGTGGTAAGTCCTTCAACGAATGTCAAACTTCTGACGGCTCTGTATGATTCTGCATCTTCATATGCTCATTTTCACCCAAAACGGCTCCTTTTCTCACAAAGTCACCTAAAACCTGAAAAGACTCGATAAAGAACTAAAAGACTCTAAAAAGACACTTTGACTCAATAAAAGACACAAAAACGAATGCCAAACTTCTGACGGCTCTGTATGATTCTACATCTTCATATGCTCATTTTCACCCAAAACGGCTCATTTTCTCACAAAGTCACCTAAAACCTGAAAAGACTCGATAAAGAACTAAAAGACTCTAAAAAGACACTTTGACTCAATAAAAGACACAAAAACAAATGTTAGAAACTGTTAAAAACACAGTTTATCAACTCCCCCAGACTTAATCTTTTGCTTGCCCTCAAGCAAACAGAAAACCAAGAACAAGGAAGAGGTTTGAAAACACGGAGATTCACCTTTTCTTTAGAACTCTGCAATGACCATCATCTTAGCGATCCACATATTGCTTAACCAACTTCAAATCAAACCACAATGTACTTCTCCGCAGGCATTGCAGCTTTCCCAGTTTCACCACATTATCTCACAGAATAATTCAAAGACCATCATCGCTGGGTCTCACCGAAAGATCATAGTGCCAAAGACCTTCTAGACTCTTTTCCTTTTGATATCATGACAAGACAACTACACAACTTTGGTACTCTTTCTCTCCCCCAGACTTATTCTTTTCTCATTCTCTTTTTCGCAGGGTTAATGGCTGATGGAACGCGAGTATTGATGGTTTTTGCCACCGAATCCCCGGTTCATTTTAGTGCCACCCTTTTATTCTAAATTGTAGGCGAATAATGGTATCACGGGAAATTTTCCTAACCTCGCTTCCAACCTTAGTGTGATCATCTCTTTCGAAGTAAAATAATGGGGTCGATGGAAATTTTCCTATCCCTTTACTCGAAAGAAAATCATTTCATATTTTCTGCTTATCTAACAAATGAGGGGGAGAATTACCATATTTTCAAACATGTTGTCTTTGTCAGATACGAAAGAGGAGTCAAGCCCTGAAGACACCAATCCCCAACGATGAGGCAAAAGGAAGAGCTCAGAAACTAGCTCAGGCCATTGAATTTCTGTAGAGACATGGATGCCTCTGATGAACTGGTCAGCACTTGGATTTTTCATTAGTCCGATATGGAGCTAATTCTGCAACAATGTTTACTTAGATGTAGATAAGAACAGAGAATCCAAGAAAGTGATCATAATCTCCAACAAATTTTGACTCAATAAAACGACTCAAGAAAACATCAAAATGACCCAAGAGAAAAACAAAAGAAAGAAAACAACGTTAGTAACGATAGAGACCCTCCCCCAGACTTACTTCACACCGTCTCGGTGTGAAAATAAACCAGAGAGAAGGCAAAAACAAATTAGAATTTTTTTTTTTTTGGGTGGATCGATCGATCTGGGAATTTTTTTTTTTGGATCGATCGATCCCATAGTTCAGGTCGATCCAGAAATTGGCGTTTTTTGGGATCGACCCTCAGATCGATCGATCTGATTTTTTATTTTTTTTAAAGAAAAACAAAACAAAAATTCAACTGCAAAAAGACAAAGAAAAGGGTATTATGTATACGTACCGGTGGGTTGCCTCCCATCAAGCGCTTGTTTAAAGTCGTTAGCTTGACTTCGGTCTCAGATGTTAATCATGAGAATCAAATGGCTGGGCCAATGCACCTTTGGTCCTTCTCCTGCTAGGACAAGAAACAAAATGTGCAACATGGCACGCAACTATCCAGGGCAAAGAGACAAAACTCACATCAATGGATGTTACTATGAATGTAGCATATATCTTGAAATTTTCCTTGATGGTGAGATGCTCATGAGGATCAAATGCATTTGATGGAAAAATAAAGTCAACTTCTGGTTTAAACGAGTTAATCACAAAATAGTCAACTTCATCTCCATCAATCATGTAAAACACAATATCCTCTTTTCTAGAATCCATCTCAACCTTAGGGTTCTCTATCTCATTCAAGATCTTATCTACATCAAGCACATCCCCTAGGTAAGATTTTTCAAGAAGAGATCTAGATTCCTCATGCATTAAAATCTTAAACTCGAGATCATGAACATTCAAAGCACATATATAATTAATATCAAAACATACTTCATGGTAATCTCTAGCAAGCTTTTCTACTCTTAAGGTATCTAGTCTTTGAGACTCACGTATTAAATCATAGCATTCATCAATGAGCACATGAGTACGCAAACTAGAAGCTACATCTTCAATGCAAGGCAAGTGACTATCCTCATAATCATAGATTTCAAAGGTTGAGTCAAAAATACCTTCTAGCTGGCATGGTGGAACCCAATAAACTACCTCTTCAAGTGCATGAGCTACCATTATCTCAGACATTGTGAGTTCCCTTCCTTCAAGTGATGCCCGATGTGACATGAGATTCAACCGGATCATAGCTACTAGGACACTCCTTTTCATCGTTGGATTCTCTTCATGATGCTTATCCAACTCAACTTTTTGTTCTGGTGTGTGTACACTTTCATCAAATGGTGGCTCCACGTATGGCTCATCTTGAATGTATTCATCAAATGTGGCATTCTCTTCTTGTGGCCAATCATTGTAATCCATGGCCATCAACTATAAGAAAAAAAAAAAAGAATAAAAGAAAAAGTTAGTAAAATCTAGTGTCTTAGTCTGAACTTTCGTCCAAGACTCGTAGGTAACGCAATTGATCCCCGGCAACGGCGCCAAATTGATTTAAGGTGTTTTCACCAAGTCAATTAATAACTAAAGTGCACACTACCGCAATCGTAACGGTATATCGATGTAGAACTTTAGGATCGAATCCACAGAGATCAAGTGAAACACTACGAGAATGCAGGAGGAAAATAAATCTAAGACGAATGATGTTTGTGGTTTTATGAATGAACTAAAACTAAGAATGCAAATAAAACGATGTAAATGTGATGAAGGGAAACGCTAGGTCTTCGGGTAATTCGCAGGAAATCAAGAATCACAAATCAGAAAATTAAACAGGAAAATCATTAAGTACGTTCTAGAACTCAAATCACTGTTTTATAATCAACCTACTGTCGTAGTATTAATTACTATGCCTAATAACCTAAGATTCTAAACTGTCGTTTGAATTCAGGAAACTAAACATGCTTTAAGATCGAGTTTGATATGTTCACAAAACGCCTTAACATCAGCTTTCGTTGGTTAAGGACGCTTTGTTCACCTATGTTCTTTCAGGCTTTTAAACAAACACTTTTGATGCGTTAAACAACCTAAGATCAGAAACTAGGTAGCTAATCAAGTTTCAGCACTAAGAACAACAATAAATGAAGAACTAGAAGATAGATCCCTATTCTAACCAATCTGATTCAATGATTCATGAAGTTCCCTTGAAACCCTAAAACCTAACTTGGTGATTACTCAGACATAATTGCAGAATAAACACAGAGAGATGAAAAGAAATTCATAATCAATATAAAAGAGAAATCCAAAAGGGTTCAGAAATTCTTCTCCGGTATGAAGTAGAGATTCATCTCCCTCAAATCTCCCAGGAACAAACCCAGAAGTTCTCTGATGAATAAAATAAAACCTAATCTAAAAAGTGGCTAAAAAATAAGTATAAACAGGTCTAGATTCGTTCTCCACGAATCTCTAGGTAAAACCGGGTCAAAATAAGTGAAAACCGAAATTTCCTTTTATTTTTCGCGTCACTAAACCGGTCGGTTTCTGTTGGACCGTCTTCACGAAAACTGGCGTAACTTTTGATCGCACCGTTGGAATGACCTCAAACCACTTCCAAATGAAAGCTGATCCATTGCTCTATCTTGTATCAAAAGTTGAGCTCGATCTATCGGTGGTAAGTCCTTCAACGAATGCCAAACTTCTGACGGCTCTGTATGATTCTGCATCTTCATATGCTCATTTTCACCCAAAACGGCTCATTTTCTCACAAAGGCACCTAAAACCTGAAAAGACTCGATAAATAACTAAAAGACTCTAAAAAGACACTTTGACTCAATAAAAGACACAAAAACAAATGTTAGAAACCGGTAAAAACACAATTTATCAAGTATATATACTTATTAGATATTCTATTTATGGCATTAGCTAAATTTAAAAACAATTATGAACCAATTAAAATATATGGTCGGAAGAGAGTTTACTCAGTTTAGTGTCGAAAAGTATGGTTAATATTTTGAGGATTTTTTTAATCCTCTCGTGTTGAAAAGTTTTTTGTTTTCAAAACTTTTTTTATTCGATTTTTGTTTTTCAGAAACATGTTACACTTTTTTTTAGGAATTTCTTCCTAAATATTAGTAAATATATTCTAAATAATTTTTTAAGAACCTCTTAAGAACGATGAGTAAACATTTCTCAAGTTTTAAAGTAATATATGATATTATATATATACGCGATCCAACATAGTAATTGGTAAAAAAAATTTAAAGACAATGACGCCAAAAGCAAACAAAAGTGGGCTAAAAGATATATGGATTAACTCTGCAGAAAAATCTGAGTTCTGATGGATAAGAATAAATGCAAACACAGAAAGGAGGCTACTGTAGAAAGGAGTAGCCTTCAAAGTGAAAAGAAGAGCTTCAAAGTGAAAAGAAGAGCAAGCTCTTATACAGTTGGTGAAGTAGGAAAATCTAAAAAAGAGATATATAGACTATAGGGGATAACTCTGCAGAAGAGAAGGAGAACATTACAGTGGATAGATAATAAGTCTGCTAGAGAGAAAAGCCATTAGCAAGAAAAGAAGCTGCAAAGTCAGCTCACTTCTAAGCCCTTGGCTAGTATAAAAGTCTTACAGGACCAAGAACAGGAGCCCAAGTTTTTTTATATTGTCAGTGGTTCTAGGTGCCAGAGAAAGGAATACCAGCAAATCATTAGGCGTTTAAAAGATCCTCTACAACAAGTATGTTTTTTTGCATAATTATTTTTATTGAAAATTAACTAAAGCATATTCAAATTAAGAGATCTTTTGATAAAACTCCAACATCATCGACCACCCATGGCAGTGAGAGTAATTCGATTGATTGAAGCAGATTTAGTGGATTCAATCTCTTGAGTCACAGAAGACGATGAAGCAGCTTTTTGAGCGANCTAATTTAATTAGTACTATTATATTCTGTTTTAACACAAATTTTTTAAGTCAACTATACAATCCAAGCAATCATAGCGGCTAATCGAATATGCTATTATGTGGTAAACCTAAAGGCCGACGTAGTCTTAAAAAAATCTTGGTCATTAACAACAAGATAAACTACAGGGTGAGTTCTCACAAGTTTCTAATCTAATTCACTCAAAAAAACAACATTGGTTCATGCCACAAATTAATATTATCTAAGAATACTAATCAACAAACTAAATAGACCACAAAGTTTTGAAGAAATTCTAGATTTCAAATCTCCATGTAAAACTACAAAAAATAAACAAACATTATTTACCTTATCATAAATTAATATTGAATACATTTTTTTTTTAAAAAGTAAAAAGTCTTATCTATTGTAATGCAATATAAAGTCATATTAGTTTCGCTAATACACACATGAGTGAATCAGATCAAGTAGAAGATCACATCTAATACACTAGACTTTTTCTACTTTTATCACAATAAATAAAAATTTACTTAATGTTAGTTAAAATTCATCAAATGTTTACTATTCATTTTTCTGTTATCTAAAAAATATTACTTAATATTAGTTAAAGTTCATCAAATGCTTACTGTGTAATTTTAAATTCAAAATATGGATATTATGCTATCAGAAAAATATTTTAAAAAGATAAAAAACAGTCTTTCAGACACAAAAAATATATAAAAATCATACACTCATGGTGAGTTTTTTTTTTTTGGTAAAATGTAAAGATTATTATTACCATTTTCGATTTTTGACAGAAATTACAGAGATTACAAAGAAAGCAGATTAACCTACGACAAAGAAAAACCAACAAAAAAATACAGCAGACACGCAAGATCGAGAAAAAGGCTAGGAAGAAAAATAAAGAAAACCGAAACAAAACTAAACGTGAAAGCAGCAATCACACGCCAAGACATGGACCATCCCATTTTTGCCATCATTCCGAAGAATGAGAGTTCGATCATCATTGTTGCCACGAGCATCGTCCTGAGGCTAGTCCTCAAACCTCTGGACAAGATGCCTACAGCTTCTCCGAGAACTAACGGGATTTCCGGGATCCGCAACGGACTAACTCGCATCCGTCGACAAGAGAGCCCAAGCGAACAATCGAAGAGTCACCTCCAACCGCCATTCCCGAGAAAACGAATCTCCTCAAGAACCAGCCCCCACGGCTACAAACTAACCGCTACAATAACCCGGCGCCTCAACATCTCACGTCCGGAGTTGCTCCACCATCAACACCGGACCAAATCCGGAGCCAACCCGAGCCCAGACCTCTAGCAAAACATGAAAGTAGTACCTTTGTCGGGAACACACACCGCACCGCCGGGAAACCCAGGCCACCCCAATGGAAGACGGCATCGAAGCTTTTCCGACGAGAGAGCCGCAAGAAACTACCAATGAGCCACCCGCCTTGAGCCATCGCAGGGAAACGCCGATGGTGGAGCCGTGCACGCCGGGACAAACGAGAGCCACCACTCCAAGGCTTGCCACAAGACTAGACCCACCACCGATTATTTTTGCCAGCTTTCGAACCCGTCTTCAAGGTCCTAATTGCCGCTCCAGAACCGAGGAGATCCGATCTACCCTAGCCACCAGATCGCCACCTCGGCAAACGATTTACACACCGAGGCTTGAGAAAGACCAAATCGGGAGAAGAACATGATGAAGACACCACCCCACCACCGATTGAGCCGGAGAGCACGTCTACACCGGCCACTGACTCACCGAGGGCACCGCCGGATGGAGAAAACTGCCGGCCACCAACGGAGGAAATAGATATGACAGAGGAGCGAGGTGGAAGAGGCAAGGTACGCCAGAGCGAGCGAGCGCACATCCTCCACCGCAGACACCGCGACGCCACAGAACCTGCGTCGCCATCGCCAAAGGACCACCGCCGAAACCTCTCCGCCGCGACAACCAGCACCAACGGAGCCCGATCTAAAGAGTAAACTGAAAGAAAGAGAGAAAAACGGAAGCAGGGCCCGACACCGGTGCTGAAGGAGCCACTGGCGTCGGAGAAGCAGAGATGTCGCGAAAAAACCCTAGGCGCCGGCGAGAGAGTGAAGAGAGAGAGAGAGAAGAGAGAATTTTCCCTCCTCATCGTGAGTTCTTCTTTAATACAAAACAAAATTGAACACTATGCAAACACTATTAAAATATAGAGGAAAATATTATTTAGAAAACAATGCTTTAATAACAAAAATTGATTGGGTGATGAATAAACATAATGATCTTTTAAAATCTTTACCAATCAAGCTCCAAAACTAGTCATGGGCATTATAACCGAACCGAAGGAAACCAAACCGAATCAATCCAAAATTAATGGTTCGGTTTGGTTATGGTTACTTCACAATAACCGAATGGTTTTATTTTTGATATCCATTGGTTATGGTTCGGTTCGGTTATATAACCGATAACCAATGGATATCCATGGATATCAAATACTAAATTTCAAAAACTAGGGATGGGCATATGGTTATTCGGTTTGGTTCGGTTATTTCGGTTTTCGGTTACGTTCGGTTATGTCTTTTACTATCCATTCGGTTAGTAACAGTTTTTTGTTCGGTTTCGGTTCCGTTACCATTCGGTTCGGTTCGGTATGGTTATCAAAATTAATAACCGCTTGGTAACCAAAATCTTTCGGTTATTTTTGGTTAACCGAATGGTTTCAGTTATTTTCGGTTAAATTTCAAATATTTTCGGTTAGTTTCGGTTAAATTTCAAAATATTTCGGTTATTTCGGTTACATTTCGAAATGTTTCGGTTAATTAGGGGAAATAAACATATTTTTTTTGATATCCATGGATACCCATTGGTTATCGGTTAATAACCATTCGGTTATCATAACCAATTGATATAAAAAAATAACCATTCGGTTATTGTGAAGTAACCATAACTAAACCGAACCATTAATTTCGGTTCGGTTCGGTTTCATTTGGTTCGGTTATTATGCCAGCACTATCAAAAGCATAAAAATCTGTTTACCTCCCCCAAGTTTCGAATCGCAAACCACCAAGTCTTTTACTTAGTGTGCAACCAACTAGACCAATTGTGAAACTTGACAATTTATTACATTTTATATAACATAAAGGAATAAGAAAGTTTCGGTTAACCGAAATATTTCCGAAATTTAACCGAAATAAATGCAATATTTCGGTTACCATTCAGTACTTAATTTTGTTAACCATACCAAACCGAACCGAAAACCGTTCGGTTCTTATATGGATAGTAAAAGACATAATCAAACATATCCAAAAATCGAAATAACCGAACCAAATCGAACCGAATAACCATATGCCCATGACTATCCAAAACGGTAGACATAAAAACGATATCAATAAGGCAATACCATTAGTAACATTTCATCTCCCATATTTTAAATTTGCTTTCTCTTGCAACATTGTTATGGTTATAACATTTTTTGGATTGCAGAAAACAATGAATAATAAGATAAAGAGTTAAAAAAACAACAAAAAACTTATAATGTAGACATATCTCTTAAAAAGAGAATTAATATAAAAAAAATTACTATTATTTAAAACATTATAACAATATATGTAAATATTAAATAAATTCATATTTTATACTTTGCTATATATTATAACAAAAATAGTAGATCTTGTGAATTAATTCATAAAACGCTAACAAAAAAAATCAACTTACATAAAATTTAGTAAATATTAGAAAATTAAAAGCCTTATGTCTTCGTTTTCCATTCCAAAGCTGGGTGCGCCGGTCCATTATTTCTTGAGAGGTGAATTCCAACATTTTTGGCAATCCATTTTTGTATTTTCATCTTATTATCAGTGTTGTTTCTGTTGTTTGCTTTATATGCTTGAAGGCCATTAAAAAAAATACTCTTTTGCATCTCGAAAGCGTAAATCACATTCCAATGTTAAACTTACTGTTTTATTAAGAGGATTGCAAAACGTAAAATACCAAGGCTTGAAGTTTTTTAAAACCTGGTCTCCTCAATCGAAGTCTCTTACAGTTGTCCCAGGTAGCTTCAAGACACGACAATGATAATGGAGAAGAATACCACGATCGAGTTGGTTACTAACTTCTATACGAGTTGAGGTGCAAGTAGCAGTTTCATTCAATCCAAAATGCATAATCATAACTAACATAGAAACTATGGAATGATTCATTTTTTTTACTTTTATTTAAAATATTATTAAATCAAACAAAAAACTTATAATTTAGACATATCTCTTAAAAAGAGAATTAATATATTTTTTTTTACTATTATTTAAAATATTATAACAATATATGTAAATATTAAATAAATTCATATTTTATACTTTGCTATATATTATAGGGGCTTTTGCATTGAGTGTCACTTTATTTAAGTTTCATTTGCATTCTAGCATTTTTGAAAAGTATTTAAAAATCTAACACTTATTTCACTGTTCAACCCAATTATACCCCTATACAGTACTGCGTGTACGACCGTGTACGGTACACGATGTAGCAATAACAGGGGTAAAATCATCTTTTCACACAAAAAGTGACAACTATTTTTAACACTTTTCAAAAGTACTAGGATGCAAATGAAACTTAAATAAAGTGACATCATATGCAAATATCTCTATATTATAACACAAATAGTAGATGTTATGAATTAGTTCATAAGACGCAAAACAAAAAATCAGCTTACATAAATATTAGTAAATTTTAGGGAAAAGAAAAGTCTATATCTAGGTAACCTTCCATTTCAAAACTGGTTGCGGGTACGGCGGTGAATTATTTCTTGAGAAGTAAATTCCATCATTTTTGGCAATCCATCGATGTATCTTATCATCAGTGTTGTTTCTGTTGATTGCTTTATATACTTGAATGCCATTATAAAAATACTCTTTTGCATCCCGAAAGCGTAAATCACATTCCAATGTTAAACTTACTCTTTTATTAAGAGGATTGCAAAAGTTTAAATACCAATGCTTGAAGTTTTGTAAAACCTGGTCTCCTGAATCGTAGTCTCTTACAGTTTTCCCAGGTAGCTTCAAGACACGACAATGATAATGGAGAAGAATACCACGATTGAGTTGGTTACTAACTTCTATACGAGTTGGGGTGCAAATAGCAGCTTCATTCAACCCAAAATACATAATCATAATAACTAACATAAAAACTATGGAATGATTCATTTTTTTTATGGAAGATAATTGACGAAGATCATTAGTGTGTAGTATTTATAATATTTTTGTGTAGTATATATACTTATTAGATATTCTATTTATGGCATGTGTTGAAAAGTTTTTTGTTTTCAAAACTTTTTTTATTCGATTTTTGTTTTTCAGAAACATGTTAAACTTTTTGTTAGGAATTTCTTCCTAAATATTAGTAAATATATTCTAAATAATTTTTTAAGAACCTCTTAAGAACGATGAGTAAACATTTCTCAAGTTTTAAAGTAATACATGATATTATATATATACGCGATCCAACATAGTAATTGGTAAAAAAATTTAAAAGACAATGACGCCAAAAGCAAACAAAAGTGGGCTAAAAGATATATGGATTAACTCTGCAGAAAAATCTGAGTTCTGATGGATAAGAATAAATGCAAACACAGAAAGGAGGCTAATGTAGAAAGGAGTAGCCTTCAAAGTGGAAAGAAGAGCAAGCTCTTATACAGTTGATGAAGTAGGAAAATCTAAAAAAAGAGATATATAGACTATAAGGGATAACTCTGCAGAAGAGAAGGAGAACATTGCAGTGGATAGATAATAAGTCTGCTAGAGAGAAAAGCCATTAGCAAGAAAGGAAGCTGCAAAGTCAGCTCACTTCTAAGCCCTTGGCTAGTAGAAAAGTCTTACAGGACCAAGAACAGGAGCAAATCATTAGGCGTTTAAAAGATCCTCTACAACAAGTATGTTTTTTTGCATGATTATTTTTATTGAAAATTAACTAAAGCATATTCAAATTAAGAGATCTTTTGATCAAACTCCAACATCATCGACCGCCCATGGCAGTGAGAGTAATTCGATTGATTGAAGCAGATTTAGTGGATTCAATCTCTTGAACCACAGAAGACGATGAAGCAGCTTTTTGAGCGAGAAATCTGGCGTAATAGTAGTCAGGCAGTTGTGGTTGAGGAATTTCGGCTGTCCTGCTTTTTAGCATTACCACCAACAAGTCCGTGCTTGGTCTATTCTCAGCTTCATCTTGAACACAACAGAGACCGATCTGTGTGCATCTTAAAACTTCTTCTTCCACTAATGAATCGTCTATAAAGCTAGATTCAACTAGCTCGAGACCGTTGCCTTCATCCCATCTTCTCCACACCTGTAACATAAATTATATCAGTGTTTTTTTGTTTCTTCTTATAAGTAAGAAAGAAAGAAAAGATATCAAATTTGTATTGATTAATCTTACAAAGCTGAGAAGGCTGTCGCCAATGTGTGAGGTACAAAACTTGGCATTTTGTTGCCCGGTAATGATCTCAAGGATCATCACCCCAAAGCTGAAAACATCGGATTTCTCCGACATTGTATTAGACATGGCGTATTCTTCAGACATGTAGCCACTGTGATGAAACAAAGATTAAAAACCGAAATTCAAAAAGACAGAATCTTATTCTGTTTTTAAAGATAATAGAAAATGCATCTTGTTTCGATTTCTTACTATGTTCCGGAAACTCTCTGCGTCAGTGCTTCTGTCGTTCCACTTTCCAAAATCTTTGCCATCCCAAAATCTGAGATCTTTGAAGTCAGATTTTTATCAAGAAGTATGTTGCTGGGCTTCAAGTCCCTGTGGATTATGGGACTGTCTCTAAAATTGTGGAGATAGGAAAG
>PKML01069419.1:813203-831111 GCA_002933935.1 Eutrema yunnanense | reverse complement strand
TCCATGAAACGTCTAAGGTCTGGGAAGTCTCGATTCGGAGATCGGTCGCCAACAGAAATAGAGTCATCTTCAGAAGTCATCTCGATCGAAAGAAAGGACTGACGAAGAACAACTTGAAGATTGATGAAGAACAGTTGAAGATCGGCCGGAAAATTCGAAAATCTTCAAGCAGATCGGAGAAATCACGGCGGAGAAGACGAACAACGAACGGGAAATTAAAAGATTCTAGAGAGAAGGGAGAGCGTTTAGAGAGAGAAAATACCTTTATCTTTCGGAAGCAAAGCAGAAATGAAAGGAGAGTTGAGGTTCTCCCGATATTTATAGAGAAAAGAGTAATGACGATTCCTCGAAATCCGCGAAACGAAGGAGACGAATCGACATGCGACTTTTCAAGTTCCACAGCTGAAGAAGACGAATCGACGAAACTCTTCGATTTCCACAACTAAAGAAGTTGAAACGACACCCTCTTTTCGAGAAAAATCCATCGAACTCGAACATTCAGGATCAATACCGAGGTCCACGAGTCAGATCTTCCAAACTCGCGAGCAATCACGGATAAATCTACCGAACTCGAAAAAGTTCATAAAATCGACTCAACCGTGAGCATCCCGAATTCGCCGAACTCGAAATAGAATCTGATCAGATCGTACCGACCTCAGTTCCAACCGAGCTAAAGAATACCCCATTAAATTCACCGAACTCATAAACTCCCTCGCCGAACTGAGAGGGGGACCAATTGTTAGAGGGGGGATTAGCACCTCCTGGTTTAACTCGGTTCGAACCGAGACCGGTTCGATCAAGACCGGTTTACGATGGTTCGGATCAAAGATAAGTCGGCCCGAAAAACGTTGGGCCGAGCTCGGAATCTCGCTGAAAGCCCATCTCGGCTACCGACCTAGGCCCATCACAAGCCCGGTCCGTTACAACAGATAAAACCAGAATATTTCCTTTTCCCACCGATCTCGGAAAAGGAAATATTCTATTCGGTCGACTCATCGAGATATCAGGAATTTATCCTTATCTCGGCGAGAAAACCGGAAGATTTTCTTTTCCCAATCGAACTCGGAAAGGAGAAATCCTCCCTTCAACCGCCTCAAAGACACTATAAATAAGGAGGCCATCGCCTCATTCTAGGGAGCCACAACTTCCACAGAGACAAAGAATAGAGAGAGAGCTCATTACCGATCTCGAATCCTTTTTGTCTTTGCCTTTTTACTTAAATTCTGTTGTAACGCCGACTTAGATCAATAAACGAGATTCCGACCAAAAGTACTGTTTTACCCCTTTTGTGTGATTTACGGATCAACAGGAAAGTCCCTCTGCAATCTCACGGATGATACGGAACCGCTTTTCCCAGTTCAGTAATCTGCTTCGAGCCTCATCTACATACACATCGGTCATTAAAAAACAACAAATCGAATTAGAAAAGAGATTTCCAATAAAATATATTAGCAAAGGAGGAGGGAGGCCACTAACCGAAGAGATAGCGATTCAAGCTAGAGTTTTCTAGAAACTCATAAACTAAGATCCTCTCCATCCCTTCGCAGCAACATCCTTGAAGCCGGACTAGGTTTTTGTGCAGGACGTTTAAAATTGTTCGAACCTCGTTCTTGAACTCTTCTATCCCTTGAGACGACTTTGTCGATAACCTTTTAACCGCCGCTTCTGTTCCGTTTGGTAAGATTGCCTGTAACCACTTACGATAGTTTCATTACCATATATACATATTCCAAACAAGAGATTCTAAAGTTTCTTACCTTATAAACGATACCGAAACCACCTCGGCCGAGTATGTTGGAACTAGAAAAGTTATCTGTCGCCTCCACAATCGTTGTAAAGTCCATGAATGTAAATCGATCTTCTCCTGCTATTTCGCTTATCATCATTTCTGTTTGATTTGGTCCTACACATCAAATAATATAATATTTGTTGAATGTTACATGTAAAAATCAAAATCAAAACTCATATTGTTCTACCTTGAGTTGGTGCTGCCCTTCTTTTCATTCGTTTCCACAAGCAGAAGCCGACGCAGAAGCAAAAGAGGATGAATAATACGATTCCACCGACGATGAGGCCGCTGATCCAAGGCTTCAAACTCGCTGAAGCCGTATCTTATATGTGAAAAAAAAAAAAAGAGAAAACAAATGAAATGGTACAAGCCGGCAACGAATAATTTATTTATCTTATATGTGACTAACCCGGAACCTTAGGCGCCACTTTGACATAGAGGTCTTGGCCGCCAACAGTGTATTCTTGCATATCGTTGAGCTCTCCATTCCAATACACATATTCGTGTACGCCCGGGCGATCTTGCATTTCCACAAACGCAAATGCCATGCACTCACAGTCCACACGGCATTGATACTTACAAAAGCCCACTACATCTGATATGAATGTGTTATATGATTTTTCCGGCAACTTCATATTCTTGAGTCGCAAAAACTGATCTTCACTGCATTTGAGTGCAGTCCTCCTCACACAACCAGCAGGAAGTTTCGGCTTTGGATCGAACCCTTCAATACATTGACAAAAGGCTGCCGCCGTGGACTTGTTGGTGGAACAATAACTGTAAGATCCACATGTACTATAATTCCCAGCATCATCCCTTAAAAAGTCATAGCAAGCATCTTCCGAAAGCATCTCTCAATTCTCTCTCGCTCTCTCAAGTTTCAAGGTCTCTCTCTCTTCTCTCACGCTCTCTCTGTTTTCTCTTTCTCTGGGATAGTTTGCATTACAACTTGCTAAGTAACCATTACAAAGCTTATTGCAGTTGCACAAGATTCTCTACCTATTCGTTGTTAGGTTCTAGCTTCGTTGACATTACAACTTTTGCCATGTCTTTAATAAATTGGGTTGGTTTTCCATGCTGAGATGTCTTAATATCTTTAGACCTTGTTGAAATAGAACATGAGGTTTAAGCCAATCTCCGTTACTAGTACATACACAGATTCACTTTTCTTATGCGTACTTAAAGACATTGTTCAAAAGGACCAAAACAAAAAAATCAATCTTAATTAGGATGGGTTCTACGTAAACGTAACTGAACATATATATATTCTCTCCGAGGACAATAAGCATTTAGCCGTTCAAGATTTGTGTCTCTCAATCGGTTTCCTTGTGCATTAGCATTACCATACCTAAACCAAAAAAAAAATTTATTCTTTTCGAAAGGTAAATCTTCTAGCACATGCCTAACAAAAATAAGAGAAACACCATTTCTCCCCTGCATCCACAAAAAGAAAAAGAAGTAGGTGATAACACATACATGCAAATCAAGCTCTCTTAATAATAAAAAAAAAAAAGAGATTATTTCTATGAGGATATCATTGACAAAAGGCTGCCGTGGTGGACTTGTTGGTGGAACAATAACTGTAAGATCCACATGTACTATAATTACAGTTATTAATCCTCTAATTTAATTAGTACTATTATATTCTGTTTTAACACAAATTTTTTAAGTCAACTATACAATCCAAGCAATCATAGCGGCTAATCGAATATGCTATTATGTGGTAAACCTAAAGGCCGACGTAGTCTTAAAAAAATCTTGGTCATTAACAACAAGATAAACTACAGGGTGAGTTCTCACAAGTTTCTAATCTAATTCACTCAAAAAAACAACATTGGTTCATGCCACAAATTAATATTATCTAAGAATACTAATCAACAAACTAAATAGACCACAAAGTTTTGAAGAAATTCTAGATTTCAAATCTCCATGTAAAACTACAAAAAATAAACAAACATTATTTACCTTATCATAAATTAATATTGAATACATTTTTTTTTAAAAAAGTAAAAAGTCTTATCTATTGTAATGCAATATAAAGTCATATTAGTTTCGCTAATACACACATGAGTGAATCAGATCAAGTAGAAGATCACATCTAATACACTAGACTTTTTCTACTTTTATCACAATAAATAAAAATTTACTTAATGTTAGTTAAAATTCATCAAATGTTTACTATTCATTTTTCTGTTATCTAAAAAATATTACTTAATATTAGTTAAAGTTCATCAAATGCTTACTGTGTAATTTTAAATTCAAAATATGGATATTATGCTATCAGAAAAATATTTTAAAAAGATAAAAAACAGTCTTTCAGACACAAAAAATATATAAAAATCATACACTCATGGTGAGTTTTTTTTTTTTGGTAAAATGTAAAGATTATTATTACCATTTTCGATTTTTGACAGAAATTACAGAGATTACAAAGAAAGCAGATTAACCTACGACAAAGAAAAACCAACAAAAAAATACAGCAGACACGCAAGATCGAGAAAAAGGCTAGGAAGAAAAATAAAGAAAACCGAAACAAAACTAAACGTGAAAGCAGCAATCACACGCCAAGACATGGACCATCCCATTTTTGCCATCATTCCGAAGAATGAGAGTTCGATCATCATTGTTGCCACGAGCATCGTCCTGAGGCTAGTCCTCAAACCTCTGGACAAGATGCCTACAGCTTCTCCGAGAACTAACGGGATTTCCGGGATCCGCAACGGACTAACTCGCATCCGTCGACAAGAGAGCCCAAGCGAACAATCGAAGAGTCACCTCCAACCGCCATTCCCGAGAAAACGAATCTCCTCAAGAACCAGCCCCCACGGCTACAAACTAACCGCTACAATAACCCGGCGCCTCAACATCTCACGTCCGGAGTTGCTCCACCATCAACACCGGACCAAATCCGGAGCCAACCCGAGCCCAGACCTCTAGCAAAACATGAAAGTAGTACCTTTGTCGGGAACACACACCGCACCGCCGGGAAACCCAGGCCACCCCAATGGAAGACGGCATCGAAGCTTTTCCGACGAGAGAGCCGCAAGAAACTACCAATGAGCCACCCGCCTTGAGCCATCGCAGGGAAACGCCGATGGTGGAGCCGTGCACGCCGGGACAAACGAGAGCCACCACTCCAAGGCTTGCCACAAGACTAGACCCACCACCGATTATTTTTGCCAGCTTTCGAACCCGTCTTCAAGGTCCTAATTGCCGCTCCAGAACCGAGGAGATCCGATCTACCCTAGCCACCAGATCGCCACCTCGGCAAACGATTTACACACCGAGGCTTGAGAAAGACCAAATCGGGAGAAGAACATGATGAAGACACCACCCCACCACCGATTGAGCCGGAGAGCACGTCTACACCGGCCACTGACTCACCGAGGGCACCGCCGGATGGAGAAAACTGCCGGCCACCAACGGAGGAAATAGATATGACAGAGGAGCGAGGTGGAAGAGGCAAGGTACGCCAGAGCGAGCGAGCGCACATCCTCCACCGCAGACACCGCGACGCCACAGAACCTGCGTCGCCATCGCCAAAGGACCACCGCCGAAACCTCTCCGCCGCGACAACCAGCACCAACGGAGCCCGATCTAAAGAGTAAACTGAAAGAAAGAGAGAAAAACGGAAGCAGGGCCCGACACCGGTGCTGAAGGAGCCACTGGCGTCGGAGAAGCAGAGATGTCGCGAAAAAACCCTAGGCGCCGGCGAGAGAGTGAAGAGAGAGAGAGAAGAGAGAATTTTCCCTCCTCATCGTGAGTTCTTCTTTAATACAAAACAAAATTGAACACTATGCAAACACTATTAAAATATAGAGGAAAAAATGTTAAACTAAAAAATGTTAAACTAAAAAAAATGTTAAACATCTTTCAGATTATAATAAGGAAATTAAACAATAGATAACAAACAATCATAAAAAGAAAATAAACAAAATCCAATTTTTTTTTAAAAAAAAACAAATAATTTTTCAGTTTAACATAAGGGAATCTTATAATATAAAACTAAAACATAAGGGGTTGAGTCAACCACCCTCCCCCCTCCCTTTTTCTTCTACTCCGGCGGGTAATGAAATTGTTTCGGACTCTGGAGCAATTGAATTTCCTGGATTTTCTACACAAATGGCTCTTGGTGGTATAAGTGGCGTTAATGAAGCCACTCCAAGTGTAGACGATTCAACTCCAAGTGCAGATGAATTCGAGTTGCGTGATTCAAGTGTATATCACAAATTGCAAGCAGATCTAGTCAAACATATATGGGCAAGATTCAGAATGTTACGTGATCAAAGAGAATTTTAAGTTTGTGAGTTGAGTCTATTGTACTAATTAAATTATGTGTGTTTTATTAGTTGTGTTGTGTGTTTAATAGTGTATTGTACTGTATTTTAAGTTTGTGAGTTGAGTCTATTGTACTAATTAAATTATGTGTGTTTTATTAGTTGTGTTGTGTGCTTATTAATGTATTGTACTGTATTTTAAGTTTTTCGTAATTTTATATGTTTTAATAATGACTCTCTATATTTCTCGTCTTTATGAAAAATAATTTTTTTAATAAGAATTTAAATTAAGAAAGAAAACAAAAATTATTAAAAAAAATATTTAACTCTTAATTATTTTAATTTAATTTCAATCGGTAATTGTTATTAATATGTAATCAGAGAAACAAAAATATAAAATATAAATAATGAAATAAAAATGGTGGGGTAGGGTGTTGAATCTTATTAAACAAACCATTGTAGAGTATAAAATTTTAGTGGGTGTTGAATTATTAGGTGGAAGAGAGACGAGATGATGTGGAAGACAGAGAGATGATGTGGAGGGTGTTGATTGTTGAAACCATTATGGATAGTCTAATTACATGGGTAATTGGTCAAATGGGTGATCCATAAAAAATAAAACTTTATTTAAATAAATATTATTAATAATTTTAAAAAATGAGAAAATTAAAAATAGTAAATAATATTATAATATATTTATATTATGAATTGACAAATTTTCTTTAATTATCGTAAATTGTTAATGAATTCGTGGAACCATTTTATTTGACGGGAAATGTGAAATTACGTTTTTGGCGGAAAAAACACAAAATTCTGTTTTTCGCGGGAAAATACGAAATCACATTTTTTGTGGAAAATGTGAAATCACGTTTTTTGCGAGAAAACACGGAATCACGTTTTTGGCAGGAAAGCACAGAATCACATTTTTGCGGAAAAACGCGAAATCACATTTTTGGCGGTAAAACAGGGAATCATATTTTTTGCCGGGAAAACGCGGAATCACATTTTTGACTGGAAAACGCAGAATCGTGTTTTTGGCGGGAAACCGAAGAATCACATTTTTGGCGAGAAAACACATAATCGCGATTTTGGCAGGAAAACACAGAATCACATTTTTTGCGGGAAAACATGGGATCGCGTTTTTGGCGGGAAAACGTGGGATCGCATTTTTGGCGAGAAAACTTGGGATCATGTTTTTGGCGGGAAAATATGAAATCGTGTTTTTGGCGGAAAAACGTGGAATTACGTTTTTGGCGGGAAAATGTGAAATCACGTTTTTGGCGGCAAAATGATGGATTATTGATTTTTGAGAAAAAATGATGGTATTATAGATAATATTGTTATGATGTCATGATCATGTCATAATAATGTCATGATGATGTCATAATAATGTGTGATAATATCATGATGATGGGTCAAACGGGTCACCCATTTGACCCATGACCCATTTGACCTATCAACCCATTAGAGTAAAAAAAAATTAACCCATTAGGGTCATGGGTCAAATTGGATCGACCCATGACCCATTTTAAGTTTTTAACACCCCTACCCGCACACAGCACCTATTAAAAAAATATAGAACTGAAATATATTTAATATGTGTTGTGTGCGGAGCAATATATTTTGTATACATTGTTTTTGTATACAACATCTGAATGAATATTTTAGGTAAAATATAGAACTAAAAATATATATAACAAAACGGGTCGGAAAATTTGGGTAGCTTAAATCACTCATTTTGAATCATACATGTGATACCAAAAATATATTTTTCCATACAACATAGAAAACTTAAAAAAAAAACAAATAAAAAAAATTGTCGCATGCCCTCATTGTGGATTAAAATTTTAGAAAACTATATAATATGTTTCATACCAAAAATAAAACTGTTAACAAATTAGATCTAAACACAAAATAAAAATGTGTCTCATATTACGAAAATTAAATCTGCAAAAACAAATTATATCTAAATACAAAAATAAATATGTGTCTCATATTACAGAAATTAAATCTACAAAAACAAATTATATCTAAACACAATAAAAAATGTGTCTCATATTACAAAAATTAAATTTATAAAAACAAATTATATATCAACACAAAATATATTAAAAATTTCCATAAACAAAAACAAACAAATTATAGAGTCTAATTTACATTTTAATATATAGCCATGTTAGTCAATAATATGGAGCTAATTTTTTAAAAAAGTAGCCATGCTTAATGTAAATCGCTCCGGTGTTTGTTTTCCTTTTGGAATTCATAGTCTTGGTTAGGGATGGGCATATGGTTATTCGGTTCAGTTCGGTTATTTCGATTTTCGGTTACGTTCGGTTATGTCTTTTACTATCCATTCGGTTAGTAACAGTTTTCGGTTCGGTTTCGGTTCGGTTACCATTCAGTTCGGTTCGGTATGGTTATCAAAATTAATAACCGCTTGGTAACCGAAATCTTTCGGTTATTTTCGGTTAACCGAATGGTTTCGGTTATTTTTGGTTAGTTTCGGTTATTTCGGTTAAGTTTCGGTTAAATTTCAAAATATTTCGGTTACATTTCGAAATGTTTCGGTTATTTCGGTTTAATTTCGGAAATATTTCGGATATTTCGGTTTAATTTTGGTTATTTCGGTTCGGTTATTTCGGTTATATTTCTGTTAATTATGGGAAATAAACATTTTTTTTTTGATATCCATAGATACCCATTAGTTATCGGTTAATAACCATTCGGTTGTTGTGATATAACCATAACCAAACCAAACCATTAATTTCGGTTCGGTTTGGTTATTATGCCCAGCACAAGTCTTGGTCTTACCATACAAAGCTAATTAGACAAATAAACCACTTTCTTTGAAATCACCCTGAAAGGTTCTTAATAATTGACGTGGAGAACATTTGATACCCATCCCTGAAATGGTCTTCTCTTTGATTTATAGATAATTGGTTATGTTATTTGATAGTTCACTTTGTTTCGTAGCTATAATCACGATTATCTTATAATTATCATATCTCTGACGAATCCATTTATTAAATTGTTTTGTTTTTACAGATACTTTGACATTACTAAGGCAAAAGGCTCATGTTAGCCAATCATGTGGTCTTAAAAAAGGTGAATCCACGTTTTTTTTTATTATGATATACTATTTCACATCTCTGAAATTAATGTTTTATATTCACAATCATCATCATTATCGTTTTCACATCTTTCAGTGAAATTTGTTTGAGAGGATTAACTTCAAGGTTGGTTGCTCCAACCCTATTTACAATTGCTTCCGTTTAAAGAATTTAGGTTATTTATATAGCAGAAATGTGAATAAACATATTGAAGTTGAGGGCTAGGCTTGGAAGGTTTGATTGGTCAGGAAGTTATTGTAGGTACGTAAGCAAGCGTTTCAACTTCAGTTTAGCCGCATCGATATGATAAGAAAGAATCAGTGCTACTTTAACAGTTTGTATCGAATCATATCACTATAAAGAAAGAATGATCAGTGCTACTTTAACAGTTTGTATCGAATCATATCCCTATATCGTTATAGGAGGATGCCTTGATTTATTATTTTGGATTTTGTATACAAAAAAAATTGATTATATACTATACTTAGTACTTACTAGGAGAATTATATTAAGAGTTTTTCATTAGTTCTAGGGTTTCATAAACAAAATTTGATTGACATTGTCCAAATTTAAACGCGGATCTAATTTATATTTTAGTAATTGAACAAATGAAAAAAAAAATTTTTTGACAAACCTAACAAAATTGTGACTAAAACTATTTAAACATCTGCAAACTAATTGATAATTTTTTAGCATTTACTTATTCATATAAATAAAAAAATATCATTTAATTACAAAAAAACAAAATAAAATATTTTAAGAACAGTAAATCCTTGAAAAAAATTAAAAAAACTTTTTGTAACTAATAATAATGAAATTACAACATTGATATTCATTTTGATGTACAAAGACCATGAAATTTCAATATCGCAAATCACAAAACAACGAATCAACAACAACAAAGAAATATTATTAACCGGCGGGTCACAAAACCGATCAATTATTACTATTCACAAAACAAATTTTGAGTAAACCTCCCGTTTAAATTGAGTCTGTTTCCAACGAGTTGTGTTTTTTGGGAGTTTATAAATGATAGTTTATTATAATAATTTAATCTTCTAATACTTCTTTCTATTTTCAAAAACATTTTTCATCAAGAAACCGGTTGCCATATAAATTAATGTATAAACTCCCAAAAATGAAAAGGTTAAAAAGCCCTTAGACTCTTACTCCCATTCTAAGAAAAAAGTAATCTCAGATCTACTTTTTCACCATGGATTCAAATTTTGAATCCCTCCGATGATGAAGAAGCTCAGAACCACCGTCAACCTCCCAAAGCTGTCTCTTTCCTCCCCTCTCTGTCTGAATCTCCACTGCCTGAGGAAGTTCCTTTCATAGTCTCCGGAGATTTGAAGCCACCGTCACGTTTCCGAAGCTGTCTCCTCGCCGCCACACCTGACTTTACGGAACCACCGTCACCGCCACTTCTCTCCTCTATGTGTGAAGTTTCACTGTCCAAAGATGACACTCTTCAAATCTCCATTTCTAGCCTTGGGCTAAGACCTTTGTTTTAACTTCTAAAAAATATTGCTTAGTTTCAACGGCGACGGTTTTCCTCCGACCACCGTATCTGTTCAAGCTCGACGAGTGTGCCTCTATACCGGCGACTCCTAGACAGATCTGCGCAAGTAGATAGACAGATCGACGAACTCATCAGATCAAACTTAGATCTACGCCGCTGGAGACTCAAATCTCGTCGATGGAGGTTTTTTCTTCTACCTCTCCTCCATTCAAATCGGCGAACATGGCGGCGCTGGTGCAAGCTCTGATGGCGATGCTAGAGCTCGGTGCTTCTCATCGGGCTTAGCGGCGACGCTCGAGGTGGAGGGGGATCCTTTATATCTCGACGGTGGTGCTGCTTGGAGGCCTTAAGGAAGGGTCGCCGGCACTCGTTTTCTTTAGATCGACGCCTCTCCTTCGTCCCCTTCGATTCTGGCCTTGCCCGACGAGCTTCTACTAGCATATCCGTACCTGTGACGCGCTATAGCTCTTCTAGCCTTGAGCTATGTTTATTCTTAAGTTTTGAAGATATTAAGATCTATGCCATAGTTTGCAGCTCTTTTTACCAACCCAATTTCTGGAAAAAAAAAAAAAAAAAAAAAAAAAAAACTCTTTTTGGCTCATAAAAATCCCGCGCAGCCACAATCAAACCTGTCCGGCAGTTTTTTTTAGCCGGCCGCCGTCGTTTTTATTACTCTCGGTGAGAATAACTTAAGATCCGTCCCCGCGACGAGTTATAGCTTATCTAGCCTCGTGCTAAGGTCTTTATGAAGATTTGAAGACTTTAAGATCACTGCCATAGTTGCAGCTCTCTAGCCAACTCAAGTTTTCGAAACAATACAACATTATGTGGCCAACACAAGTCCTCTGAAGCCGCTGTTACATCTGTCCAGAAGTTACTGGTACTTCCGGCGAGAATATTTTCGGCGAGAATATTTTCGGCGAGAATATTTTCGGCGAGAATTCCGAGATGAATACAATAGCGTGGAATTGTCAAGGGGCGGGAGCCGATCTGACAAAGGAACATCTCGAAGAGCTACACCGATGTTTCCTCCCTAGGTTTTTATTCTTATCGGAGACTAAAAACAATCGGCATTTTCTGCAAGATTTGCAAGTATCTTTTGGTTATGATCATGTTTGTACCGTTGAGCCGAGAGGTCGTAGCGGTGGTCTAGCTCTTTTTTATATGGATGATCCATTAGTTTCTATCGTATATGCGGACGATCGTATGATTGACATCGAAACTACATTCGAAGGACATAAAATTTTTATGACTTTTGTTTATGGAGATCCAGTGGTAAAATACCGAGAACAAGTTTGGGAACGTCTTACCAGGATGAGTCTAAACCGGCGTTTTGCTTGGTTTATGATTGGAGATTTTAATGACATCACGGGTAACCATTAGAAAAGAGGAGGACGTAGGAGAGTGGAAAACACTTTTATTCCCTTTCGGATGATGCTCGATAATTGTGGCATGATAGATTTCCCGTATAAAGGAAATTCCTTCTCATGGGTGGGAAGAAGGCGGTCAGGAAAAGTCAAATGCAGACTGGATAGAGCAGTTGCAAACGAAGAATGGCATTCTCTTTTTTCCCACACTACAACAGAGTATTTAAAATTGTGGGGTTCAGACCATAGACCTGTCTTAGCTCGTATTCAGTCAAGACCTCGAAGATCAAAGAAGACTTTTAGATTTGACAAAAGATGGATGGGTAAACCAGGATTCAAAGAAGCAGTCATCTCGGGGTGGGGCTCTTTTGATGACATCCCACGTCGGGATTTCCATCAAAAAATAGTCTCGTGCCGTAGTAAGATCGCCAGTTGGAAGAGATCGACCCCAACAAACACAGCCAAGATGATTGAGGATCTGAAAAATCAAATTGATTTGGCCCAAGACGATGATAACACCACTCTGGAGGAACTCGAAGATTTGAGGAGACAACTTATTGCAGCCTTTAGAGAGGAGGATCTTTTCTGGCAACAAAAAAGTCGGACCCTATGGCATCAAGCAGGTGATAGAAACACAAAATTTCATCACGCTATTACTAAACAAAGACGGGCCCGTAATCAGATCATCAGCCTTAAGGACCAAAATGGGAAGTTGGTGGAAAGTGCTAGCGGAATAGAAAGAGTAGCAACTCACTATTTCCAAGATCTATTTTCCACCTCTTCTCCAGCAGACTTGGGCGAATCCCTCCGGTATATTACCGAGAAAATCTCAACTTCTACTAACCGCCTACTTGTCATGGAACCATCAGAAGAAGAAATAAAAAAGGCTTTGTTTGATATTAACCCGGATAAGGCTCCCGGACCGGATGGCATGACGAGTAGGTTTTATCAAAGATTCTGGCAAGTTATACGCCAAGACATTATTAAGCTGGTGAAAGATTTCTTTGAGACGGGAAGTTTTGACCCGAGATTAAACCAAACGAACATTTGTCTTATCCCCAAAAAGGACAGACCAAGAGCGATGACTGAATTTAGACCAATTAGCCTATGTAACGTGAGCTATAAGATCATTTCCAAGGTGCTGTGCAAAAGACTCAAAAAAGCCCTCCCAAACTTGATTTCGGAGACCCAAATCGGCCTTTATGGCCAGACGCTTGATCACAGATAATATCTTGCTAGCGCAAGAAAATTTTCATGCTCTTCGCACTAATCCTATCTGCAAATTTGACTTCATGGCCATCAAAACGGATATGAGCAAAGCATACGATAGAGTAGAATGGAGTTTTCTCGAAGCTCTAATGCTAAAAATGGGCTTCGCGGAGAGATGGGTCAGATTACTGATGTTTTGCATTACCTCGGTCTCATACCAAGTTATTTTAAACGGTGAACCAAGAGGAAAAATCAAACCTACGAGGGGTCTACGTCAAGGGGACCCTTTATCACCATTCCTGTTCATCATTTGCACAGAGGCTCTAATCTCCCTTCTAAATGGAGCGGAAGAAGAGAAACGCATCATGGGGCTGCGGATCGCAAGAGCGAGCCCCCGTGTGTCTCACCTTTTATTCGCTGATGATAGCCTATTTTTCTGTAGAGCGGAGGTTAGGCAATGTGCAGAGATACTGAAGATTTTAGAAACTTATGGTAATGCCTCGGGACAACGATTAAATACCGCTAAATCTTCTATAGTTTTTGGGAATAAGGTGGATCATATTCGGCGACGAGAAATTAAGGAAGTAATCGGCATTACGACAGAAGGCGGCATGGGGATGTACCTTGGTCTACCTGAACAAATATGCGGATCAAAGATGAAAGTCTTCTCCTATGTCCAAGATCGTCTTAATAACCGGGTCAACTCATGGTCAGCAAGACTCTTATCCAAGGGAGGAAAAGAGGTCCAAATAAAATCTGTGGCACAAGCAATTCCGACATATGTTATGTCATGTTTTCTGCTACCACAAGGCATTATCAACAAACTTAGGAGCGCCATTTCAAACTTTTGGTGGAGTTCCAAGGAAAATAGCAGAGGGTTACACTGGATTGCATGGGATAAGATATGCATCCCCCAAGATAGGGGTGGACTAGGTTTCCGAGACCTTCATGATTTCAATATAGCCTTGCTCGCTAAGCAATTATGGAGACTTATCCAGTTTCCCTCGTCTCTTCCTGCGCGGGTCCTCCGAGGATGTTATTATAATCGATCTTGCCCTTTGGAAGACCGAGGGGTTTACTCACCATCATATGGTTGGCGTAGTATCCTTGCCGCAAAGCCTTTTTTAAAGCTCGGTTTAAGAAAAACTATTGGGTCCGGCCTTAACACTAGGGTCTGGAGTGAACCTTGGGTTCAAGACATGCCAGCTCGTCCTGCGAGAGCTTCTGCCCATGTGGGATATAGGCACCCTCAGCTCCTTGTCCACTCTTTTATCAGACGAGATACAAAAGAGTGGAATGTCCCCCTCTTACGTGAACACTTCCAACCTGAGGATATCCCACTTATCCTAGGGTTGAGACCTAGTCGTAATTTCGCCCTTGATGGGTACGCATGGAACCACACAAAATCAGGCACATACACTGTGAAATCCGGATATGATCTGATTCGAAATTTCAACTTACGCCAATACCCTATGGAAGTTAGAGAACCTAGTATTACATGTCTACAGAGCCAGGTGTGGAGAGTACGTACGGCGGGAAAACTCAAACATTTCATGTGGCAAGCGCTCTCAGGATGTGTTGCTACGTGTGAGCGCCTTACTTATAGGCATATGGGCACCGATAGGAGTTGTCCTAGGTGTGGTTGTCCAGAGGAATCTATAAACCATCTTCTTTTTGAATGCCCTCCAGCTTTACAAGTTTGGGCTTTATCGGACTTTCCGTCCCTTCCGGGTTTCTTCCCGAGTACATCTATTTACCGAAATATGGATTTTCTATTTTGGAGAACAAAAGGAGTGGGTCTCACAGAACCACAGAAAGACGCATATCCTTGGATCATATGGTACATATGGAAAGCGAGGAACGACAAAGTTTTCAACGGGAAAGAAATTTCTCCGGTAGATACACTTCAGCTAGCTTCACTCGAAGCGGAAAGTTGGAGGATAGCGAACCAAAAGGAAAGCGAAGAAGAGATAGAAGCCCCACGGGAACAAGACGACTCGAGAGTCCCCCCCTTGGCCCCCCGAATCCCGACTTGTCAAATCGATGCCTCTTGGATCGACCATGGACCGGTCAGCGGCCTAGGGTGGAGTCATAGGGACCATATGGGACAAGAGATTTTTGGACTTCAAGGGTGTCGTAGAAGCCTCTCGGCGTTTCATGCTGAGATAGACGGACTACTATGGGCTATGTCGTGCCTAAGAGAAAAGCGAATAACTACTATTCGAATTGAGACGGACTGCTCAGACTTGGTGAAAATGATTGAAAATCCGGTGGAGTGGCCGGCTTTTTCTTCGGAATTAGATTCTTTCTACCTTCTTAGAGATGTTTTTGAGAATTTTAGCATAGTCCATATCTCTCGTGTGTTAAATGTCCGTGCTGACTCTCTTGCAAAAGAGGCTCGAGCAAGAGGTATTTTATTTTCCCATGTAAATCAGACAGAGTCGGTAGGGGTTGTTCAACGGAACCACCTTTTTATCGACCAAAACTTGATTTAATCAGATGGGTAGTTGACAAAAAAAAAAAAAAAAGTTCTCAAACAGGTAATTCGAATCTCCCGTTCTATACATTTAAACGGGTCTTTATCCGTTGGATTGAAATAATCACTTCCAAACAGTTAATTATTTGAACGAAAACCTATATTGAATGAAAAAGTTTTAGTCACGATATAGACATGGATTTGTTTTCCCTCCCGAATAGACAAACCTAACCAAATCAAATATAACACAAATCTATGTAAGAAAATGAATTTGATAACAATTTTTTAGGACGAGTATTTTGAGTACTTCAAGTAATTTTAGTAAAATTTAAGAAAATTTGGGAACTTTGATAAAATTTTGATCAAGTAATAAAAATATTGAATTCTCAAAAGGGTAATTCGAATTTATGAATGTTGATCAAGTACTTTACTATGTCTGCTCTTAAAATTATTAAATTGATTTAAACTAAAAATCTTTAAAATAATATCGTTTTGGAAAAGTGTTAAATTGACTTAAATTTTAAAAGTTTCGAAAACATGCTTGGTTACATAGTTTAATAATGGATAACATGATTTGTCTATTCAGTTTTTTTTTTTTTTTTTTAATTAGACATGTTTTGAGATATCAGAATGGAAAGTAGCGGGTAAGTGTCGAGAACGGGTAATTCAAATATTGTAAAACATTATCCAAGATGTTTTCTAGTAAACACGAGATGGTTTGAAAAATTATGGTTTGACAAGTTTTTAATGTTTTTCAATCTTGTTTATATGTTTCTGAATGTCGAGCAAGTACTTTACTATGTTTCATCTGTTTCGTTATATTTATATATGTGACTATTAGATATGCTTCAACTATTACTTACAAACATTAGTAGTTGTTACTGTTTTTTTTTTTAAATCATGTTGTTTATGAACTTGATTCATATTCCTATTGAACGTGTTAGATATATAAATTAATAAGACAAGTTCCGACACAAAAAGAGCCTATCCCTCACTAAACTCTGCAACTTCTTCGATTCAAACTTATACAAAGAGAGGAGAGAGTTTGGGCTAGGGTTATTGGCCCGTTCGTTTACAAGAAGCTTTTTTTAAGGTTGAGAAAAAGAGATACGGTAAAAAACCAGAGAGAGTAATGAGAGAAGAGAAACAAAGAGATAGAGCCTCTAGGTTTATCGATCTTCATCAAGCTAGAGTTGTCATCTTCTGTGTTTCATCTTCACCTTACGTGAACGTGAGCTAAGGTCTGTAGTTCTTATTCTTTCTCTTTATTAGATTCAAATTTTAATTACCACACTAAAATATCATCTTTGAAAGCAGAAAGAACAAAAGCTTGTAGAAAAATGGAAACAAAAGACTTAAAACTTTCATGATTGTATTTCATTTTGTTTCCAATTACATAAAGGAGTATTTATGCTCAGAATACTAAAACCCTAGTCATAGACAACTCAGCTTGTATTCACACACTCTCACTAGATCCAAGAAGTGTAAAACGATTTTGAAGTGTGAAAGGCGGAGCTGTCTTGTACGGAACCAATTCACGTTCTTCGTGTGCTCTGTTTTCTCTGACTAAATAAGCAGGTGTTGGAGATGCTTCAGTCGAGATGGGCTCTTCTTCTTTGCACAGGCCCAATTGGCTTTGCTCTTCTTTGCACATGCCCAATTGGCTCATCTCCTTTATTTTCGGTTTCCAGATTTGTTGTTTGCTGACAATCTTATCTATATATATAAAGAAACATTTTCTCTCTTCTCATGCTGCCACATCAACATCCACCTATACACCATTAAAAAAATGAAAAAAAAAAGTTACTTCTTATCCAAAAAAAAAAAAATTATGCAAGGAATTTGAAAGATCATTTTCATGTTTATATCATGAAAACTTAAAAAAATCTACAAAATTTATTGAAAGAATAATAGATTTAGTTTTTTTAAGTTTTACTAATATATTACACACTTTATTATAGTTACAAAGTTAAAGTTTTATATCGAAAAGATATTTAGTGATTATTTGATCTAAACTAATAGTAGACAATATATACAATATTAATGTAACATAAATCATCCACATGTATGTCACATCATTTTGATATTTAATTTTCAGACTTTAATTAGTTAAAACTTTGATATACATATTAACTATACATTTTATTAAATTATACAC
>PKML01069419.1:792130-812844 GCA_002933935.1 Eutrema yunnanense | reverse complement strand
TTTTTATGTTTCTTTTTTATGTACTTTTTTCCTTTTTTAATGTTTCCTTTCGTGGTTATATTAAGATTTTAAGTTTTTTTTTATATAGATTGTATTTTTTTTCTTTTTTTTTTAGTTTAACTGCTGCCTTTTTTTTAGTTTAACATTTTTAATATTTACTTTAATTCATTTTTACCTTTTTAATTAAATTGACACATGTTAAGATCTAAATTAACAACCGTGACAAATGTCACGATCTCGTGATTAATAATAATCCTACGTGTCGCGCTCACGTTGAGGGATCCTACTTTATATAATAAGATATGTTACATAAGTAGGTTAATATATTTTCGCATTTAAAAGAAATAAACATATAATAATCGGGCTGGACATTCGGTTAATTAGTTGGGTTCGGTTTGGGTTTTTCGGTTTTTGAGTTTTTTGGTTTTAAAATTTTAGGTCCCATTCGGGATTGAATTCTATTTCGGTTCGGTTTTCGGGTTTTTCGGTTTTTACAATTAATAACCAAACTAAAATAATTTAAGGATAATTTTGATTATTTTGGATAATACGAGTATTTTTAGATAAGATGAAGAGTTTGACCATTGTGAAAAAAATATTTATCCAACAAAAATGAACAAAGAAAGAAAACAAAATATTGTCCAAATTACTACGGTTGTGAAAATTAGAGATGGCCAATCCAACTTTTGGGTTGGATTTTTCAGGTTTTGGGTTGGGTTTGGGTTATTTGGTTTGAGAATTATTTGACCAAATTCGATCTACATAAAATTTGGATCATGTTTTTTATGTTTTGGATTGGGTTTGGGTTATTTGGTTTGAAAATTATTTGACCAAATTCGATTTACATAAAATTTGGATCAGGTTTTATAGGTTTTAGATCAGGTTTAAATTATTTGGATCTTAAATAATTTGACCAAAATATCTTGTATTAGGTTTGGTTACTGAATATTAATAAAAAAAAATAAGAAAATTACAATAACATCTAAAATAAATTCTTAACGCCAATTGTAATAAATAAAATAATTTATAAAATCTAGAAAAAATATTATCCTTGATATTATAAAATATAAAATCCAGAAATAAAACAAAAACATTATTCTTGATATTGTAAAATACTAAAGTCCAAAAAAAAAAACCAATAATAAACTAGAACTCTAGAATCGTTGGAAGAAAATCCTTAGAAACTCATAGCAAAACCTGTAAAATAAATTGAACTTGTACATACAATAAATATTAAATTATCAATACCCCAACGAATAATTTTATAGAAAATTACTAGTTTTAGTTTTGTTAATTTTACATTTATCTTTAAATTTTAGTTCAACTTAAACCGTTAAAGACTTTTAAAGTCATGATGTCTATTATTATTAGTCAAATTAGTTAATTTTACATATATCTTTAAATTTTATAGTAAATTACTAGTTTTAGTTTTGTTAATTTTAAATTTATGTTTATTAATGTATATACTATATAAATAATATATGTAAAAACAAGATTGGATTGGGTTGGATTGTGTTGCTTGAATTGGCCACCCCTAATGAAAATCATCTCCAAAATCTTAGCTTTGTCTTTCACTTCCAACCTGACAAAAATAAAAAAATAAGCAACTTAGTAATTCAACTCACGTTCGAAGTTAAATAACTTGGTTTCATAACAACAAACTATATGGTTTATAAACATACCTTATAAAATTACTAAAGACTTAGTCCAAAACCCTATATAGTATTATATGAGTTTGGTTTTAATTCGGTTACCCAATCGGTTAATTTGATATTCGGTTAATAAACCGAACCGAACCAAAAACCGAATAAATTTATAAATGTGTCCATTTGGGTTATTCGGACTATCCGTACCCGAACCAAATAACGTTATTCGGTTTGGTTCAGTTCGGTTCGGTAAATATGCACAACCCTATAACGTTTGATGCAGTTATTTAAAGATGATTGGTCAAATGAGAAAATAAAAAAGGAAGCAAATGTCTAAAAGAAAAGGAAAATAGGGATTTGATGGAAAGAAATTTAAATCAAAGCGGGAAATATATAATCCGACTGTGAAACTAATAGGGGCAATAAAAGAAATTTGTATTGAATTTCTATGATCATTTCAAATTTACTTATCAAAATTACAATTTAAAAAAAAACATTACGGGGGCTCGTGCACCCATACCTCTCTTATTGGATACGCCCCTGTCTTTGAGGTATTTACAAAAGTAGAAAGATAGACGTGAGAGAATAAATAAATGTAGTCAAAACATATTTTTAAAATTATAAGTACATATATAAAAATAAATCTAGTCATAAAATAGAAATGTAATATACACTAATTTGGATAAAACCGAATACCAAACCAATTTTTTTTTTTTTTTGTCAACTACCCATCTATTACATCACAGTTGGCTAGAATGGATGATCCGTGGAGCATCCACAACATGCTCGATATGACATACATGGAAAAATAAAAAACCTCGTACTGGAGCCATTTTTGCAAGAGTATCGACACAGACATTTAAAACTCGAGGGATAAGCGATAAACTAAAGGCTTCGAAGGTGTCTCTAAGAATATGGAAGGAGTCGAGTTCTGACATAAAGTTTGGCCAATCCGTTGGATTCTCGATCATGTTTATCAAGTCCGAGCAATCAGTCTCAAAGTGCATCGAATAAAATTGTCTTTCTCTTAGGCATGCCATAGCCCAAAGAAGACCATCCATCTCCGCATGTAAGGCCGAGAGGCTTCTGCGACAACCCTGATGTCCAAGAAACTCGAAACCCCTGTTGTCCTTGAAGCACCATCCCAATCCACTAACCGGTCCATGATCGATCCAAGAGGCATCTATCTGACAGGTCGGGGTTCGGAGGTCCGACGAAGGAGCCCTCGTGACGAAAAGGTCTTGCGGTGCCAATACCTCTTCTTTATATTCCCTTTGATTCGCGATCCTCCAACTTTCCGCTTCCCGGATCGCATGTTGGAGAGTGTCTTTCGGAGAAATCTCTTTCCCGTTGAAGACTTTGTCGTTTCTTGCTTTCCAAATGTACCATAGTATCCAAGGATATATATCATTTTGAGGTTCTAGTAGACCTAATTTTTCTGCTTTCCAAAATAGGAAGCTCATATTTTGGTAAATAGATGCACTCTGGAAGTGGCCCGGAAGGGAGGGGAAGTCCGATAACGCCCAGACTTGTAAGGCCGGGGGACATTCAAATAAGAGGTGATTAATTGATTCCTCTGGGGCACCACACCTAGGACAATGCTTATCGGTACCCAAATGTCTATAACTGAGGTTTCTACATGTTGGAACACATCCAGATAGCGCTTGCCACATAAAATGATTGATCTTTCTAGCCGTTCGGACTTTCCACACCTGGCTCTGAAGAGCGGTAATACTCGGTTCACTCACTTCAAGATCATCTTGGAGGATATTTTCCCTCCTAAGTATATCGTATCCAGATTTTACTGTATAAACGCCTGGTTTCGTATGATTCCATGCGTAACCATCCAGAATACGATTACGGCTAGGTCTCAACCCCAGAATTAGAGGGATATCCTCGGGTTGGAAATGATATCGCAAGAGGTGGACGTTCCACTCCTTCGTATCTTGACGAATGAAAGAGTAAACCAGGAGTTGGGGGTTCCTATATCCGACCCGTGCAGAAGCTATCGCCGGCCGTGCCAGGATGTCTGGGATCCAATGGTCACTCCATACTCTAGTATTAAGCCTTGACCCGATAGTCTTCCTTAGACCCATCTTCAGAAGTGGTTTCGCGGCTAGGATACTACGCCATCTATAAGATGGTGAATAAACTTTCCGATCTTCCAAAGGGCATGATTGTCTATAATATCTTCCTTGGAGGACTCGTGCCAGTAAGGATAAAGGGTATTGAATGAGACGTCATAACTGCTTTGCTAGGAGGGAAAGATTAAAATCATGTAAATCTCGGAAACTCAAGCCTCCCAAGTCTTGGGGAGTGCAAATCTTATCCCATGCAATCCAATGAATCTCTCTGCTATTTTGCTTGGAGCTCCACCAAAAATTGGAAATGAAGCTTCTCAAGTTATCGGTAATGCATTGTGGAAGAAGATAACATGACATGACGTATGTCGGTAGGGCTTGGGCCACCGATTTAATCTGGGTTTCCTTTCCTCCTTTGGAAAGAAGTCTTGCAGACCAGTTGTTTACCCGATTATTGAGTCGATCATGAACGAAGGAGAAGACTTTCTTTTTTGAACCACAAATTTGTTCCGCTAATCCCAGGTACATACCCATGCCCCCTTCGATCGTTATTCCAATAGCATCTTTTATCTCTCTTTTTTACGTTTTCAGGCACTCTGTTTCCAAACATAATGGATGATTTACCTAGGTTCAACTGTTGACCCGAAGCAGATCCATAGGTAATAATAATCTTAAAGATCTCTGCACTTTGCAGGATATCCACTTTGCAGAAGAAGAGAGACTATCATTTGCAAATAAAAGGTGTGAAACTGTGGGACTCGCTCCTGCTATCCTCAGACCTGTAATCCGATTTTCTTCTTATGATCCTTTAAGGAGGGAGATAAGCGCTTCTGTGCATAAGATAAAAAGAAACGGGGATAAAGGGTCTCCTTGACGAAGTCCCCTTGAGGGTTTAATCCTTCCTTTTGCTTCCCCATTTATGAGAACTTGATATGAGACCGAGGAGATGCAAAACATCAGTAGCTTGACCCATCTTTCTGCGAAACCTAGTTTGAGCAAGAGGGCTTCAAGGAAATCCCATTCCACCCAGTCGTAGGCTCATATCAGTCTTTATAGCCATAAAGGTCTCTCTACACATGGGATTTGTGCGAAGGGCGTGAAAATTTTCCTGAGCCATCAGGATGTTATCTGTTATCAGCCGTCTAGCAATGAAGGCCGATTGTGTCTCAGATATTAGGTTCGGTAATATTTTCTTTAGCCTTTTGTACATGAGCTTCGAGATAATTTTATAGCTCACATTGCAAAGACTAATCGGTCGGAACTCCGCCATCGCTCTCGGCCTTTTCTTTTTAGTGATAAGACAAATATTGGTTTGGTTCAGTCTCAGATCAAAAAATCCATACACAAAGAAATCTCTCACTATTTTAATTATGTCATGGCTTATACAATGCCATAATTTCTGGTAGAATCTACTAGTCATTCCATCTGGGCATGGTGCCTTATCTGGCTTGATATCAAATAAAGCCGCTTTAATTTCTTCTTCAGACGGTTCCATGACTAGGAGACGATTAGAATTTTCTGAGACTTTCTCGGTAATATACCGGAGTGACTCTCCTGGGTCATTAGGCTGCGAGGTGGTAAAAAATCCCTGAAAATAATGAGTTGCTACTCGTTCTATCCCTCTCGCATTTTCTACCCAATTCCCGTTTTGATCTTTCAATGAAATAATTCGATTCCGAGCCCGTCTTTGCTTGCTGATGGCATGGTAGAACTTCGTATTTTTGTCTCCATGATTATGCCATTGATCTCGACTTTTTTGTTCCCAAAAAAATTCCTTCCTCACGAAAAGTTGTGCAAAGTTGTTTCTTGATATCCTCTATCTCCTCTAGGGTCGTGTTTTCATCGTCTTGGGCTAAGTCTAGTTAGTTCTTTAGGTCTTCAATTAATCTTGCCGTATTAGTGGGCAGTCTTCTTCCAAGAGGAGATATTCTTGTGGCATGCGGCTATTTTTTGGTGAAAGTCCCGACGTGGGATATCATCAAAAGAGCCCCACCCGAGGTTATTGTTTCTTTAAAACCGGGTTTCTCCATCCATCTTTTATCGAATCTAAACAAGTTTTTCCTCCTTTTAGGATTTGCTTGTATCATAGCCAAGACCGACCAGTGGTCTGAACCCCACAATTTTAGATACTACACAGAAGTGTGGGAGAATAAGGCTTGCCAGTCTTCGTTTGCTATCGCCCTATCCAGACGGCATTTCACTTTGCATGAACGTCGTCTTCCCACCCATGAGAAAAAATTTCCTTTATAGGGAAAATCTAGCATCCCGCAATTAACGAGCATGGTACGAAAGGGGATGAACGAGTTTTCAGCTCTTCTGCGGCCCCCACATTTTTAGTGATTTCCTGTAATTTCGTTGAAATCGCCGATCATGAACCAAGCATTACTTCTAGTCAGACTCATCCGAGTAAGTCTTTCCCAAACACGTTCTCGGTTTCGTACAACCGGATCACCGTAGATAAAAGTCATAAAGATTTTATGGCCCTCTAAAGTAGTTTACACATCAATAATTCGATCATCCAAATAAGAAATAGAAACTGAAGGATCATCCATATAAAAAAGGGCTAGACCACCGCTTCGGCCTCTCGGCTCAACGGTACAAACATGGTCATAGCCAAAATACACTTGCATATCTTGCAGAAAAAACGATTGTTCTTTGTTTCCGATAAAAATAAAAAACGAGGTTGAAAGCATCGATGTAGTTCTTCAAGATGCTCATTTGTCAAGTCGGCTCCCGCCCCTTGACAATTCCATCCGATCACATTCATATCTTGCGGTTATTAGGTTTTTGGGCTTCCCCCAAACCAAATGATGAGTCCGATTTTGGCCTTGTAGTCTTGGGTTGTTTTTCTTCTTTCGGCCCATCTTTTTTCCCATTGCTTGGCCCTGGTCCAAGCCCAGAAACTTTTCCTTTTCCCTTAGTCTTCGGCGAGACACGTCCTTTGGCGAGGTTTCTCTTCTTCAGCGACACTCCCACGGCTGCCGGACTTTTAGGGATATGCTTCTTCTACACTGAGATCTTTTTTTTTCCCGATTTTCCCGCTCCAGCAACCGCATCTGATTCCTCCTCTACCTCCTTCAAGCTTTCTTTCTTTTTCAAATCTGTGATTTTTGGATCTTCATCCATTGGAATCGATCCCTCTGCTTCAAGTCTTTTTTGCTCCTCCAGCATGAAGTCTTCACCCATGAGATCATCGTCGTTAAGGAGATCTTCATATTCTCCATCCTCGTAGAGGTCTGTATCATCCAGCCACTCATCATTGACATCTAGACCTTCAATTTTTTTTGGTCGGATCGAAATCTTTCGACTCAACTAAAGTCTCCTCCTCCATTAGCTCATCATCGTTACTTATCCAATTTTCTGCAAATTCGGGTTCCACTGCTTCGAAGTCTTCCACAAACTCACCGCTTGCGAATCTCGGATCGTGATCCTCCAACATCGGATCAGCCGCATCTTCTTCTTCCTCAAGAGTTTGTTCATACCAACTTTTTTTACTGAATACTTCTTTTACCTTGTTTTCCTCGATTTGACCTGATGAAAGTTGTTTTCCGGTAACTGCAGGGCCAATGGGATCGAAGTTGAGGCTTTTATTCAGCTCATTTGACTTGCGAAGCATATTTAAACGAAAAGGACGGCTTCTCAGAAGCTCAGGGGATAGCTTGCTTTGTTTTGCTTTGAACAAATCGTGGTGAGAGTCTGAGACTGTCCTTTGTGAATCAGAAGGTTCATTAGGCGTTGGGACTTTTTTTGCAATATGAGGTTTTACAGCACGTGAGTCCTTTTGAGGTGAAATCTCCTTCTCATGGTTTCTTTCCGCTTTCCATTTGCTGGCCACGAAAGACTCCTCGTATCGTCTCTTACGATAGACATTTCTGGAATGTTGTGGATGTTCTCTGCGACGAGAATGATTCTCCTCCCTAGGTACGTATCTTTTTTCAAATCGACGAGATTCAGACCGATAATATGTTCTATGTTCAATCATGTTCCACACACTTTCATTCCTCCTCTCATCAGCCTCGCGATGATCATTTCTTGCTCCTTGAGGAACCATTTTTCTCTTTTCCGATGCAATTTGAGACTTCATGGGTTCTTCTGTATGAGTTAGAGCTTGTTTTCTTTCCCGAAAGGGTACATATATCTGTCCAGCTTGTCTGCGAGTATAAACGATGTCCCTGTCTTTGTTAAGCTCATCTCTTGCTGCCTGAGACACGTTTCTTGCTGCCTGAGACACGTTTCTTGCTGCTTCTCTTTCTAACTACTTTTCATTTCTTTGTTCTTCTGTCAGATGCGGGCAAGTTCTCTCATCATGGGAGATGTGTTTGCAAGTAAGACACCATCTGTCAAGTTTCTCATACTTAAACTCGACTTTAACAACTTCTCTGGAATGAAGACGTACTTTTGATTCAAATTTCAGCGAAGCATCTGCGTTTAGAGATACTTGCATCCTTGTTGCTCTTGCATCAATGGCCTTTACCTCACCTAGCCTGCTTCTGATTGCATTGAAGTTCTCTTCCATCCAGAAATGGGTTGGAATACCAAAAACTCTTATCCAGAAGATCATGTTATTCGGGAAAGATTCTCCTACATGAAGGATCCATCTCTCAAGCGAGAAAGACCACTTGTTGAAGTGGCACGGTCTTTTGTTGAGGAGTCTCTGGAGGCCAGCTTCAGAATCAAAGTCAAATTGGAACCGAGAGTTACCAAGATCTATGCCATGAACACGGCCTTCTACATCCCATATGTTTTGTCTTGGCATGAATGCTAAGAGAGCTTCACTACTTTTGACTTCTTGGTTGAACATATGTCCAACCAGACTTCTGTTGAAACGTGCTATGAGCTGAGAGTTATCCACATGAGGTAGATCTATAATCTCCTCCTCCTCTTCTTGTATGATGTTTGAGTTTTTGTTTGGCTGAGACATTGTAGAGGTAGTATTGAAATTTTTCTTCTTTGTACAGTTAACTTTTCGGATATAGATGGAGTTGAGTTGCTTAGCGCTAGGCTAGAAAGAGTCAAAGAAACAGTAGATCCACTCTTCCCAGAAGGAGAGAAAAACTTCAGTCTTTTGTATGTGAGATTTGTTGAGCCATTTTTGCTTTGTGAGTTGAAGGAGATTTGTTGAACCATTTTTGCTTTTGTAGAAACAGTAGATCCACCGGCGGACGACGATAAACCGGCGGGCAACGATATTACCGGAGGTCCGACGATAACACCGGCGGACCGACGATAACACCGGAGGTCCGACGATAACATCGGCGGACGATGATAACACCGGCGGGCGCCGATAATACCGGCGGTCCGAAGATAACACCGGCGGACGACGATAACTTTGTTCTGATATCAAAGTTAGATAACCAATAACACATAGTTTCTATGATATGATAACCGGGTTATCACGATAATTTTTATATATTCATATTTCACATATTTCTGTTAAATGATAACTGGATTAACACAATAATTTATGATATGCTAACTGGTTTAACATAATAATTTCATAAAAATTTACATGATAACTGGTTTAACATGATAATGTTTGACGATACTAACAATGATAATTGGGTTAACATGACAATGTTAAAGATGCTAACAATATGTTTTCTGGTGATGAACAGTGCTCGAGTTTTGATGAACAGTAACACCATCCGTTTGATGAACAGTAACACCAGCCGTTTGATGAACGGTATCACCGGTTTCTTCCATCAAAAATTGAATTTTCAGACCAATAACATTTTTGTAATTATTCAAAAAACAAAGGATATTTTGGGTTTAATCATTTGTTCTCTTTCCTACTTATCTAATTTACAAATTCTTATTATTAATACTTACCTTATTAATTGACCAACCTACCTTATACACCTAAATCACCCTTACATTTTTCAAGTTTCTAGATTTTTCATTGTTTTGATTTTATTAGATTTTACGGTTAATACATTTGATTTTATTCAGAAATACGAACACGAGACGACTTTTATTGGTTTCTTTTAGGCCTTCGCCAATTTAGGAATGGTCCTCCTGATTGTAGACTTTGTAGTAAAAAACAAATAGAAAAAAGATATGCATTACAATAATTTATTTGACCTGTCCGATGACTCTCATGAGTCAATCTAATATATATATATATACATTGCAAAATTCTCCACTTAATTTATACGCATTGAATTTAAAGACCTACCTGCGAGGCAGTTACAATGAAAATTCCTCTGCAAGTTCCTGGTTATTGTTGTATATGCGTGTTGATTAGCAATATGTGTCACAAGAAAATGAGACTAGTCCCGTCATTATATAACATGACTTGAAATCTTGTTTTGCCTTACGCGTAAATCACTTAAAACCAAAAGGAACAAAAAAAAAAAAAACCAAAAGGAGAAAAAAAAAAAGAGAGAAAAACTTCATTTGCTCCCCCAAGAGGTTCCATAATATGGCCAAGGTACTCGAAAGATTACGTGTATTAAAAGTCTAAAATGTAGACGAAAGGTTTATATTAGTATTTGCTTTTTTCAAGAAAATAGTATTAGTATAAATATATAGTATTGTTGGGATATGTAATTTTTGTCTTTCTGTTAGTATTGTTATCTAAAGAAAAAAAAAATGGAATTTTCATGAGCAGAAAATCTTGATGTCGGTAAATATGAGGTGCCAAAAATGTCATTCAGCAGCTCTCAAGATTGGAGCCATAACCACTGGTAAAGATATATCTCATCAAACCCTTGCTAAACAATATACTAATTGGTAATACTTCACGGGTGATTTAATTTTGTTTTTTTTTATTTTTTTTGTTTTACTTTGAATTCCTTTTTATCATCAAGATAGCATCATATATGAAATAGAAACTGGGATTCCGTAACACAAATTATATTCCTTGAATTTTCTCATGTTTTGATCAGATTTTTATTTTTGTTTTTAAAACAATGGAGCAGGAGTGACTTTTGTGGGATTAGAAGGAGAAGAGAAAGACAAAGTAGTGGTGATCGGAGAAGGAGTCGACGCCGCCGGTTTGGTTCTCCGGCTACGCAAGAAAGTCGGTTTCGCTGATATTATTAGCGTCACTGATGTTGACACTTCTTAATAGTATTTTGGTGCTGTAATCTTGTAGTCTTTTTCAGTAAATCATCTCACATAATCGCTCACTGCTTTCTTTGTCTTTTTTTTCTTTCTCATTGTTTAACAATTCTACTATTGCAACAATTCTACTATTGCGTTTCGTGATTCACCTAAATTAATTCCATACCGTAAAGTTACCAATTAAAACTGTGATTAGAAATGAAAAAAAAACATTGCCAAATGACAATAATTTACAAAAATATTACGTGAAATGATCACAGGACGAGTTGATGAAACGTGGTCGCTAGGATATGTTGAAGATCTCTGCTAAACTTTGCTTCCGCAAACTCAGTGATTCTCTTGTCAAACCTGTGAAATAGAAAACTTCCCATGAATGTGGTCAAAGATTGATTAAGATTCACAAGTTTTAGAGGTCAAGCAATTTCACATGGTCAGGATGTGGTCAGCGGCCTCCAGAAGCGTGATGTGCACTAAATCCTTGGCTCCTCGGTAACACACTTTGTTTCCTCTCGAATGACACTCCCTTTCACCTTCTTCCACACAAGGCCGCGGATTTGAGCTTCTCCAACTCCGAGAGTAGCGAGGAGTTCCCTTCGCAAGCCTCCTTCAACACCTCCAATCTTCTCTCTCTCTCACACGTCTGCGTTGCTGATTCTTCTTCCATCGCATTTGCACACCATTTACTATACCTCAGGAGATCCACCATCATCCCCTTAAACATTGCATTCACGCTTCAGTAATCATCCTTTTTACTCCTCCTCAGATTGTAAACCGCAAGAGTTTAGGGATTTCTCAACTTACCTCCCGATGCCGCTTTCTGGATAAATCTCTCACAAGAGACTTTACAATCTTATTCCGCATGGATACTCCTTTATCCTTGGCTCCTTTGATGAACACTAAATACGAAAAGTGATGCACTACCAGTGTAAAGGCTAACGATCCTCGCGTCGCTGCTCTGTCCAGAGCTCCACTTGTCCATGACTTCAGGTAAGCCTCAAGGATGCTCTCGTTTTCCTGTCAATCAATAAACCCATTTAATCTTAAGTCACTACTTAAGATGCCATTGTACAACACTATATATAAGGAGTTTTTTTTTTGTTTTTTTTTTCCTTTCCACAAACTACCTCAGCTGGTTCTAGATAACCTTCTGCATCTCCCAAGCATTTGTCTAGACTCGGCAGTAACTCAAGAACACGGGTATTGGAGAGCACAGTCCATGCTGAAAGCCGAACAGAGGGTTCCACACATTGATGCAAGTAAATCGAGATCTGCCGGCCGTACAGTACGTCCCCATACGACACTGCAGCATATTGCTCCACCAGCATCTCCAGAAAAGTAGAGTAATTCTCGGAAATGTCAGACTTGAACCTCAGGAGCTCACTTCCACGATTATTTTGTCTCGTTTCATCAAGAACCTGCCCATAGAGCTCCTGGAGAAAATTGTACAAGTTCCTAGTGTTCTTGTCTTCGATTATCTCCATTCCAACAAGCAACACGTGGGACAAAGCGTGAAACTTCCAAACCAACGGCACACTCAAAACAGGAGATGGAAGCGATCCCAACCCAGACGACGACTCAAGTCCTGCAAGAAAGAAAACTCCGGCTTTTGCAACTTCAAGCAGCTCTGCGGATTCTGGTGTCCCTGCTGAGGTTTTACCACTGTGGACCGCTGAGATGGAGCTGAGAAACCAGTGTGGAGGCAGGGGCATTCTCTGGTGAGCCCACTCTATAATCAGGGAGTCTGATCTTTGGTCCTGAGTTGAACAATTTGGCATTTCACCGTCCTCATGAATAGTCTCCAGACCAACTGGGCCTTTCCTTACCCCACTGACTCCATTCTCGGATTTAGATTTCCTCTTTGGGTGCAACCATCTAAGTTTGAAGTGAGAAGCGAGCACATTGCTCATACGATCATAATCCCCTTCATTACATTTCCAGTCAAACGTTATGGTTCTCTTGTTTGACTTGATACAGCAGGCCAGGTGCTCTAAAGCATGCGGTCCAAGGACATAGTCAAAGGCTTTTTCCACAAGTAAATGATCCCTTGGACCTGCAATCAAGCATGTAGCTAAAGCGGAGTTCATTTTTTCCATCAAGAAAACCGATCCCTGATCATTCTGCGAGTCCATTTGAGAGATGTTAAGAAAGAGACTCAGAAGACCGGCATCAGCTTGTGCCAACAGAACTCTGGTTGACCAAAACCCACCACCGCTAGCTCCCCAACCAAGTCCCACCCCAGGAGCTAGTCCACCTCGTTTATGTAGCTCAATGGATTGCATGATTGACCATTCTGATGCAACGGAATCTCTAAAAGAACTCCACACAGATGTTAGGTCAGCGAGGGACTCTGTCAGTATTCCTTTTGCAAGCACAGACTCATCTCTAACAGAAACGCTTCCCTGAGGAGGAGTTTTCATCGTAGATCTAGCAGATTCTATCAGAGTTTGGATGAACACGATAGTCCGTGTTAACCCATGAAGGCAACTCACAGAACCTAACGCTAGTTCTTCATTTTGAGATTGTTCTCTTAGAAAACACAAAAATTCCATAAAAGAGGAACACCCGGAAGGGTCTTTTCCACACCTACTTACGTCTGCAATGGAAAAACTAAGAAGCTTGTGCTTGATGATGGTGAGGCCAATCTTTGGAACAAACTCCGGCAGCCATGGCAGAGGTTCTTCCTCTCCACGGGCAGAGATTTTCTCAAGAACTTTGGAAATTGTACGCATGACCCCTGAATACAACCACAACAGAGAAGTAGTGGACACAGAGACACTTTCGGTTCCTCTCTCCCACTCGAGTAATTTGGGGGCCAATGCTATCCAGCTCAGTGCAGTATCAATCATAGGGCTAACATATCTCCAGTCCCAAGCCCCAGATTCACTCCGTGGAATGTTTTGTGAGTACATACTAGGAAGTGTTCCGGCAAAAGCCTCAAGGAGCAGGTAAGCCTCCTTTGACACGGAAGTAAACTCGCAGACGAGATTTTTCTCCTTGAGCTTTTCAAATGATGGGCAACTCAACCACAGACACAGAGCTGGGAATAGCTCTGGGAATCGAGATATGCAACAGCCACTTTGGATACAGACCTTCCAAAAACGGAGTTGTTCAACCATCAAATCAGATATAAGTTTGCAGTTCTGCTTCCCTAACTTCACCCATGAGTCAAGAGAGGATGTGAACTGAAACAAATGCCAAGTGACCGCATTGAATGTCCCATTCTTCACAAACTCCATGCAAGTACTTTTGTCATACCGGGCCAATACCTTAGAGAAATTAAAAAGAGAGAAAATAAAACAAAGGTTACAATAGCTCTGAGGATTGATCGCTTAACAAACTTGTATCATCAGGTTTTGTCAAAAAAGCATCACGGGAAAATTAACATAACGACCCCAAGATAATTTTTGTGCGAGCGGAAAAGTATTACCTTTAAGAGGCGAACAGAATTGATCTGAGAAGGAAGAACATCCATTCTTTTGTTCAACTTGAATCTTTTCACAACTGTTTGCACAAATTTCGGATACTTCAAGATTGCAGTAGTGCATTTTGGAGAATGTCTTGCTATCGCAATAGTAACAGAAATTAAGATGTCCTCGAGCGCTGCTTTTGGTTCCGTCTGGAATCATGAACATAAAAAAAAGGACCAGAAACCTAAGCCACCGGTTAAGCAACACAACGAGAATGACTTTCCCTGCTGAGTTACACACAGGTATAAATATAAGGAAAGTGATCTCACCTCCAAAAGGTGATAAATTCTTGGAAGGATATCCATTCTGACGAGACCGGCAGCAACATCTTGTCCGGCTACAAAAACATCTTTCTGGATAGTTTCTGTATCTTCTGTCCCGTCATCCACAATTTCTTCACGGAAAGGCACAATGTTGGAAGGTTTGGCGCTGTACTTCCAGTAGCAACCACGGAGGAAGCCGAGATCAATCTCCGGCTTACTCCTGAACACAGAGGCCGTGGAGATGTCCTTTACGTGTGGTCCCATGTTCTGGAAACAGAAATGGATTTTATCAGTTTGAACATATAGTTTCAAGTTCTAGTAGGACTATAACTTCTTTGGAATGAGAAAAATCAACTATACCTCCAAAATATCAAAGAAGTTCTCATTAAGAGAACAGCTCAGTAGACACTGAATCACTTTCACACATGCTAGAACAACAGAGGTATGGTTGTCGTCAAGAGCGATCCTTAAGAACAAAATTTACTTATGTTGATAAGAACGAACAATATATGATGTATGAGGGCTAACTTCACAAATAAGTTTCACATTACACCCATACCTCAATGCTAAGACAAGCTCAGGTTCCGGTCCGAGGGCATAAGCCCAGATGGCTTCCCAATCAGTGGATTTATCTTTTTCATCCCTTGTGGAGCCGATTCTGCTCTGACATAGTTTGTACAGAGCTTTGTCGAGTACAGATGCAAGCAGGTGCAAAGCAAGGCATCTTTGCCCCGGAATCTAACATATCAATGCATACAAAATCAATGAGCGATGATGGAGTAAAAACAGAGTTTCTTCAGCTTAAGCCAAAATGGAAGCAAAAGGAAATTTAACCATTCTTTATCATAAGAACTAAAATCTGCAGCAATCATACCACACTTCGTGCGAGTGCAATAGCTTCTTTGATGGTGTACCCTGCTGCCCCAGGGTCCCCCTCAGTTCTCAAGTAGTCACGTTCAACAGCAGATCCAACAGCAGACCAGTTTTCACCTGTAAATTCAAATGTGTAAGAAGAAGCTAAAGGTTTTGTCATCAGTTTCACTTGTATTGTTCTACTCACCAGTTTCAGCTGTTGGCACATCATCATTTTCAACAACATTCCCGTCAAAAGAAAATCTCAACTCCCTGGCTGCCTCAACCCTCTCAGTCCATGTATCCCACAAGAAGCCTTGGGCTGCTAACACTGGATTTTGCACCACACGTCTTTCTTTTGGCATTGCTATCACTTGAGAGGCAGATGGAGTAACAGCCTGGCCCTGTGGTGGATGAATATCAGGGCTGACAAAATGACCCTCGGTTCTCAAATTCTTAGTTTCCTCTTCGGCATTGGACAACCCCAGCAGTGAATGCTTTTGCTTCTTCGCTTTGTCCTGGCCTCGTTTCTTCAAAATGCTTAGTAATGCAGGATCCATCTTCTCCAATAACTCAGCCTGTGCCTCAGCAATCTCTTCATGTGACATTGTATGCAACCGTGCATGGTTCTCTAAATCAATTTCACTCTCAAGAGATGAAGATGCCTGTCTAGTTCCAAGTCCGTTAAAAGAAGTCCTTTTCTGGCTCCCCAGATTTTGTATAGGCGTTGCTTTCTCAGAAACAACCTCTCTCTGAAAACAAAAGCGTGTTGTAGAAAAGTCTTGGCTGAGTAGAGTGCTGCCGTTATCAACGTCCATGGGAGTAGTGGTCGCATCAGACAGCGCCCTGACTTCAAGCTTGTTAGTTATCCTTGATTCGTGTGTGGATGTGGGATCATCCCCAGAGAGCATATCTTTCCACCTCATATCTTTTTTATCCTTTCTATGAATGGGTTTAGCAAAAGCAGCAATGGAGTCTGCATTCATGAGACGTTCTTCTTCCTCCTCGACATTAGATTGGGCTATGCTCCCCACAGGAGACCAATGCTACAAAAATCACACATGAGAAAGAAAAAGTAGAGCTGAAATACAAGGAATTCAATCGAGGAATATCCAGAACCAAAGTAGATGAAGATGGCAGTTGCGAAACCTAAAAGCCCTAGAGTGGATTAGCTTACGGGTCCGTGAGAACGATGACGAGCCACCGGGAAGGAAAGAAGGGTTGGTGTGGGGGGAAGCGGCTTGTTTATAGGTTTCTCGACGATGCTCCCGACAAGGCTCCAAGGCGTCGCGATTTCTTTAGCTCCAACTCCATCTCCAGTTTTGTCCAATAGTTGAGTAAACTTCTCCATCTCCAGTCCACAGATTCCGACAAAACAGTCAGAAGGCGATACAGATTTTTCTCAGATCAGAGAACCGGTAAGAAAAAAAGAAGAAGCCACCAAATCAGAAATTTGATTGGAATGCAATTGATCACAATAACAGGACACTGTTAACATCAGTTCTCTGTTTTCAATAATCGTCGGAAAACCAACCCTAGCCTCCATGTGATTGTGATTAGGTAAGGGCATTTTAACCGGACCCGAAAACCCAAACAGGAACCGACCCGAAATATTCGAACCGAATCCGAACCGAAACCATTTCGGTTCCTAAATGGAACTTTCTATCCGAAAGACCCAGAACCGAACCGACCCGGAACCAAACCGACCTGGAACCGAAAACNATATATATATATATATATATATATATATATATATATATTTTTTTTAGTTTTTTCGGGTTTTTTGGTATATTTTTTAGTTTTTGGGGTTTTTGGGTATATTTTTGGTTTTTTGTATATTTTTGAGGTTTTGGGTATATTTTCGGATTTTCGGGTATATTTTTCGGATTTTTCGGGTCCCAAATACCCAAATCGATTAAGATCCAAAAAATGTTGGGTTTTTTCGGTTCTTTAATCTCGGACCCGAACCGATCCGGAACCGAGAGAAATCGAACTGGAACCGAACCGAAACCATTTCAGTTTCTATTTGAATCCAAAACTCTTCTATCCGAAAGACCTGGACCGATTTGAAGACCCGAATGCCCGCCCCTAATTGTGATTTTAGTCTCTCTCTCAGTCTTCTTCTTCTTCAGTCAATGTGAGCAGAAGTGTCGACAAACCCAAGTAGAAAATGGGTCATGGTTGGGTCAATCTAATATAAGTGGGCTCCAGCCCATATCAGCAATACAAGGGTTAAAAGAGAGAGAGAGAGTTTGGTAAAAATAAGGTTCTATAAATAAGGTTGAGAAAGAGATACGGTAAAAAAGCAGAGCCATGGTCAAGAGGTTCTAGATATATCGATTGTCATCTTCTATTTTTTTTTTTTTGGTAAAATGTAAGGATTATTTATATTATCATTTTTTGAATTTTTGACAGAAATTAAAGGGAAACTAAAAAAACAGATTAACCGGAAAAAAAACTACTGACAACGACAAAGAAATGCAACAAACAACATGGAAAATGACAATCTTCTATGTTTCTTGTTCACGTTACTTCTTTGAGCTACAGTTTGAGGATAAACGTTGGAAAAGAGAGCTTGTAAAGAACAAGCTTAATTCATATTATAGCTACTAATTAAGGTTTAGGTTGAATTCGATAATGATCAAATGCAGAGTCGTGCCTGATGTACACAAAATAAAACATTTGCTTAGGGTTTCTAAGTCTATTTAAAATTTTGAGGCCTTAATTACCTAAAATATTTTGTGGTTTTTTGGTAATATATACTTCGTTATAGAGTTTTAAACCTAGTTTCATTTCCCCCCTCATATTTTTAGTATTTTTGATAGGGTTACATTGTTCATAATCAAATTTCGGGGCCCCATAAATGTTTATATTCCTATATATGTTTTCAATTCTTTTTCTCGTTCACGGGTTCACTGCTTTTTTATTTATTATTATTTATGTATCTTACAAACAATTTCTTACTATTGTTTTTTAACATACATTTTTTTTCAATCTATTTTCTTTTATAATTCTCTTCTTATACAGTTAATTTTTTAAAAAAAATATTTTATATAAAACCATATTAATTATATACAAAAATATATAATCTCAAAATAAAATACTATCTTATTTGTTTAGAGCCCCAAAAGCTCTAGGCACGGCTCTGATCAAATGGTTCACATCGCTTCTCTGATTTCTTAAACAAGACACTTGCTCTCTTAAACAACTGTCTTGGCTCTTACGAATATGGCTCTTACGATGAATCCAACCGTTGGATTCAGACTGCAATGGAACACGCTTAATTGGTGCTACACTTGTACATGTTGGTTTTTTTTTGTTGGTTTGTGGAGGAAATATGTTGTTTATGGACATGTCAAGTGAATGTGCTAGAGATTTCAGAGTAGGGAGGTTCTTTTCAAGAGCTGCAACAGATGAAACATTTCTTGGGCAAGTTGGAATGTCTTGAAACTGTGAAAATAATTGGTGTTGACGCGGACAACAACAACAGTAAGTGCGTGCGAGATGATGTAATGGCTCTCCCCAGACTTTCATCAAAATGCAACATCGATCCTATTCATCTGACCCTTTACTTCCTTATCTTTCTTGTAACGTAACATGAATATGATGATTATAATCTGACCCTCTCTGTGAAAACCATCTAATTTAAAATAACTAGGAACACCTTCTCTGAGTCTCACCCATTCTCCAACCTCAAACATAGGCTCCACTTCCAAGTCTGCTGGATCCCCTCTCCACAATCCAAGCAATCCAAAGAAAGCAACCCTTACCTTTCCATCAGCATGAACTGTGGTTATTATGCTTGGCGAATCAGGCTTAGCTCCTTTCCAGCCTCACCTTGGTTCTATTAAGCTCCACTCGAAATTGTTTTGATTTATCATTCCGCTGCAAAATATCGTTTAGATTTTTGCTGATCAAACACATTCTTAAATATTTGACATGGATTTCCCACGCTGATTTTTTCGTAGAATATGACCTCACGGTAGTTTTGTAGATCCACCACTTTGATGATATCTACATTCATTTGTTCTCGCACTACAAGAAAACGTGGTGCTTTCCGACGGATTTCCGACGACATGTATCCGTCGGAATATTTCCGAAGGGTTTTAGACGGATGTTTCTGAAAACCCAAAATAAAATGTAAAGTAAAAATCCGTTAGAAATAGTCAGAAATTTCCGACGGATGATGCATAAATTGGTTTAGGGTATAAAGTTTATGGTTTTTTTTAAAAGAAAATGTCTTAAACCTTTGTATGATGTATATACATTATCTCCAACTTGTCATATTTCAAAATAAATGTGTGTTATAGGTTTTAGGAAATTTGATAGAAGTGTTAGTATAAGTTAAAATATAAGATATATAGATGTTATGTGAAATGTTTAAGTTTCATGTTATAAAATTAATAAACTCATAGAACGTTTATACCTTTGATGAATTAACAATTTTTTGAATGAAACATGTAGATTAGAGATGGTTAAACTTTGTTGTCAAACCCTAAACCCTAAATCCCAAATATACCTTAAATCCGTTAGAAATTCGTCGGAAATTTCTGACGGATTTGTAACGGATATGGGTCCTTCAACACATGAAGACAATACATTGTATATTCATATATCCGTCATAAATCCGTCAGAAATTTCCGACGGATTCTCGACGGACTTTGATTTTTTTCGATAACGCGGGAAATGACAGCGGTAAAATGACCGTCAAAATGAAAAAAATTTAGAAAACCGACGGATTTCCGACGGATGCGTCCGTCGGAAATCGATTGATTTAATTACACGAACTGACTTCTTTTTCTTCACTTCTTCTTTTCTCTTTCTATGTTCTTCTCTCCGGCGATTCCAACGTTCTCTCCCTCTATCCGGCGATTCTTCTCCAAATCTTCCTTCCTCTTTTGCCATGGATAATATGTAAGTTAATTTCTTTTGTTAGTTTGTTAGTTTTTATAATTATATATAGGTTGTTAGTGTTGGAATTAGATTGTTAGGGTTTAGATTGTTAGGTTGTTAGCTTTTAGATTTAGGTTGTTTATTTGTTAGATTTTGGTAGTTTTAGGGTTTAGATTTTAGATTTAGGTTGTTAGATTTTATATTAAGGTTGTTTGTTTGTTAGTTTTTGGTAGTTTTAGGGTTTAGATTTTAGATTTAGGTTGTTAGTTTTATAATTTTAGAAAAACGTTTTGTAATATTAGTGTGTTAGTTTTTGTATGTTTATAATTATAATGTTAAATTTATAATTTTATAAGTTAGAAATTATAATTATAAAAACGTTTTTCTATAAATATTAGAATTATATAAAAACGTTTTTGTATACGTATTATAATTATATAGTTTTTT
>PKML01069419.1:778468-791127 GCA_002933935.1 Eutrema yunnanense | reverse complement strand
AAAAAAAAAAAAAAAAATCTAAGCGCGATTGTTGATCGTGGATTTCACAACATGGTTTAGATCGGTAATATCAATGGATGGATCGGAGATTTATAGTTCTATGTAGTCCACAAAAAGAAATATACATGTAACAGTTTACACTGATTTGAATTTGATAGTACTTTATAAGTTGAAGTGTTTGTATTTCATTAACATATCATCCTTACAATTCATATTTAATTATTATTATTTTATTTTTTCTTATTAGCGTCAATATATCATAAGAGAAACAAATATATATATATATATATATATATATATGTGTGTTTCTTCTTTACGCTACTGCAGTTGCAAATCCTATCCGAGGTTTCTTTATGTCTTGAAAATCGAACACAGTGTGATCCTTCTCCATTAGTAAGGACTTATTCTTATAGACCTTTTTCTCGCGCATCTAATTCGCTAATCCGAGAAACCTACATGCCAATCCATTTTAGAGACTTATGTAAATACAAAATTTTTAACGCAAATTTTTTTAGAACTGAGTAGTACTATCCTCCAAAAATCTAAATCTAGTAAAACATACGTTGTCGTCTTCAGCTATGTACTAAATGGAAAAAGCAAAGAAAATACATCTTTATAAATGAACCAAAAAAGAAAGAAAAAAAAAAGCATGATCGTACATCTTGTGGGGTGAGGGGAAAAGTCTTTTTTCCAATCGTAAACGTTATGACTGGCAACGCAGCAACTGTGGAGCAAAGAACTATTCCACCATTATCGAATGCTCCAACTGCTATATTAATCTCTTTGATAGCAGCCTAAATATTATAAATCCAGAGAAACATAGTTCAATAATGAAAATTGATGATAATTCATACAAAAAAAAAAAAATTGATGATACAAATAAACTACGTATATTTGTTGGGATTTTGTGATTTCTCTTAAAAATCTTTTTTTTTATTAATTTCTCTGTTTCTCTTTGATCTTTGTGATCTTATTTGTGATCCTATTTTGTGATACAATAAACTTTAAGCCTAAAATTCTATTTATAGAGTTGTGATTCTAAACAAGAATAGTAAATTGATATTTCTTCATGATTTCCTTTTTGCCCAATTTCATTTCTTCTATTGCATTTTCTTCATGATTTTCTTTTTGCCCAATTTCCTTTGTTACTTGATTTCCTTTTGGTTTGTTTTTCCCCTTTTCTTCTTTTCCTCTTTCTTGATTTTCCTTTTTACTTGTTCTTCCTTTTCTTTCACAAATGAATCTATTCCAACAATATTCACTAAAAATTTAGTTCTCTTACCTGCGGACCTATAATATCCGTCATCCCGGAGTCAATAATTGTTGTGCACTGTACAACACAGTGTTTGGTTGGTTTTTGATCAATGAGAATTGTAGACATTTTAATTTTCCAATAATCTTTAAACGGCCTTGTTATCACAGAAACGTATGTATGGTCTTCTTCGAAGTGCTTCTGGTTGTATCCACCAAAAATGATCATCCCACCATTTGATCTTAACCAAATAGAGAAAATATTTTTAGTAGCCAATTTTTGTTTAACAAGGTTTTCTAAAACTGTAACCGTTCCCCCAACCGCCATACTTGGAAACCCCAAACCTAGGATTCCATCATACACCACGTTTTTGAAGATTTCATTAGGTATAACTGCCTCTACAAAATCTTGTCCCTCGAGTAGAAAACCACCAAACTCAACATTGTCTCTGGCTAAAACCACCCCCTACTTGACCCTGATGATACTTCATCTCCACAACTTTTCCTCCTATACAATGAGAGATTTAAAGGTTGGAACGTAAGTAGGTAACATAGTCGAAAAGACAAAAGAGCGTGAAAAAAGTTACCACTAGGAAGGTACGTGTTCGATGCTGAGGCATCAAATTTGGGGTGTCCACCATAAGGCCACCACATTGAAGGAACCCAGAGATTGCTGCTTCCAAGATCAAACACAGTCTTAAATAGTTGACATGGATTTCTCACGCTGATTTCTCCGTACAATATGACCTCACGGTAGTTATGTAGACCCACCACTCTGATGAAATCTACATTCATTTGTTCTCATTTGAGGGTGATACTTACAGTGCGGTTAGATAGTACTAACCCTTGAAACTTTGACATAATTAACACAAATATGAGAAAAAATAGAGAGATTGCATCTTCTTATGAGAAAAAAATCTTATTATTTTAAAGAGTAGAAATCGTAATGAAAAGAAACAAAAGCGTGTTTTTTCCCAAATCCACCACCGACAACTATATACAAATGTTTACAACGTTTTGCAGTAACCATATTTCCTCTCTTTGTGGAAAATGTTTCCAAAATTTTGTAACCAATTATTTATTTCCTCACTTTCTGGAAAATGATTCCAACGTTTTGTATAGGCCTGGGCAAAATATTGTTGTTTCATATTTATAAGTTTCGTGATATTTTGAGTTATGTATTTGATTGTGCATATATGGTACAACACAGTGTTTGGTTGGTTTTTGATCAATGAGAATTGTAGACATTTTAATTTTCTAATAATCTTTAAACGGCCTTGTTATCACATGAACGTATGTATGGTCTTCTTCGAAGTGTGCTCCTGTTGTATCCACCAAAAATGATCATCCCACCATTTGATCTTAACCAAATAGAGAAAATATTTTTAGTAGCCATTTTTTGTTTTACAAAGTTTTCTAAAACTGTAACCGTTCCCCCAACCGCCATACTTGGAAACCCTAAACCTAGGCATGACCACGGTTACGGTTAATGCAGTTAAGATTTTTTAACCACCGGTTACGGTTAGAATTTTTTTTTAACCTTAACCTTAACCATTTAATATACGGTTAAAACGATTACAGTTAAATACGGTCCGGTTAATACGATTACGATTAGACACGGTTACGGTTATTTGATGACAATAAACGGTTAATATAACGAGATATAATTAAATAATTATAAATTTTATATACTAGTTTTCATTCCATGTTGTCCATGACTCCACGATTTGTTTTTTTTTCTTTTTCTTTTATATATTTTATCATAAAACTGTTTTGTTAAAATATTTTTTATATTTGTTAGAAAAAATATTAATTAGTTTAGCATGTTTAAGTTTTAATTAATATTTCTTGTTATTTAGATTTGTATTTGCTATTGGTAAATTGATTATACATAAAAATTTTTTAATTTTTAATTTTACAGAACTAATTTTAATTATTAGTACATATAATTTTATTTTTAAAACAGTTACGGTTAAAATTTACGGTTTTAACCGAGCGGTTAACCAACGGTTTTGATAAGATTACGGTTAATTAACGGTTACGGTTAATAATTTTTTTAACCATAACTAATATATTTTTACGGTTAACGGTTACGGTTTTTAACCGTCTGACACGATTACGGTCTGGTTACGGTTTGAAAACGGTACGGTTACGGTCCCATTTTGGTCATGCCTACCCAAACCTAGGATTCCATCATACACCACGTTTCTGAAGATTTCATTAAGTGTAACTTACAAAAATACGCGTCACTCATCTAAATTAATAACAGAAAAAAACATTGCCAAATGACAATAACTTACAAAAATATTACGTATGTTACTATAGAACAATGTCAAAATAATAAAATACGCAGAGTAGGAAGAAAAGAGAAAAAACAGAGTGAAAATTCTCAATCTGACCAATGAACGAAGCAATCTCCTCCTCGTCCCTGTTGGTGTCATTATTTTTATTACAAAGATAAAAACCGAAACGGGAAAAAAAAAATCAAAAACTTTTTTCCCTCGGGAGAAAGTTTAGTGTAGGCAAATAAAAAGAAGAGAGAGTATGGGTTATTATTATTCAGATGCTACTTGAATCCCTGCCAAAGATGAAACGCCTCATCCAATCAGAAACCACAAGCACTCTCGTGCGCCAGCTAACCTGCTTACTGGCGTAGACGGAATACCAAAGCCACTGGCTGCTTTGACCAATGGAAACCCAATCACCTGGAAGCTCTGCCGCCGTTTGTTCTCCTCCCAATGGTGCAAATTGCCCCAAATGCCTATACCTGAAGGGCCGGAAACGGTGACGACCTTCTCCTCTCATCCTAATGGGGCCTTCTGGATTCTTCTCACACTCTTCCATCCGATCAAAGCATTTAGCAAGGTATGTGCCTTGCTGCGCAGCAACCTACACAGCAAACATTGATTAAAAAGAATCCATCCAGCAAGCAAGTGTGTGTTTGTGTGTCAGATGAAACAGAGACAGTCATAACTTATCTACCTGTGCTGTAGCTGGAAGAAACTTCACTTGTGAGTCAACCTGAGAGAGAGCGGATTTGAATTCTTCGATCTTCAGTTCCATCTTCTTCTTGGATCCATCATCAGCTTCGGCTTCGGCTTCTTTCAGAAGATCCGCAATGCCACGCATACGTTTACTCTTCAAGTAGAGCTCCACTTGAGGGTATCTAACACATATGTCATCCATTGCTTCTTGAAACTCTTTCAGAGTCAGTGTCCCAGACTTGTCTTTGTCTGCTTTGCTAAATATCGCAGAAACATCCTCCTGCAACATCAAACCATTTGGTTTACTATCCAAAGGTTTCAGAAGAAACACAAGCTTAACTTACCATGACTTTGCGCTGGTTAATTGTTGCGCAGTCACCAAGGGCATATATATTATCGCATCCTTCTACCCGAAGCCATTCATCAGTTGCCAGAGCCCGTCTATTACCCTGCAATTGCAAAGACAGTTTCTTAGAGCGAGTTGAAGATCGTAGTGGGTGAGTTTATCTAAGCACACTACTTTACCTGACCAATTTGTTTCATAAAATCTTTGATCACTGGGCGAGTTCCAATACCAGTTGACCACACAATCATTCCATAAGGAATTGAGGAAACCTCTCCTCCTTTGCTTTTAGCAGATATATCTTTCTCATTCACTTTGGTCACCATCGACCCAAGTTTCACATCAATACCATCTCTGCTAAACTTTGCTTCCGCAAACTCAGTGATTCTCTTGTCAAACCTGTGAAATAAAAAAACTTCCCATGAATCATTATATTGTACAAGGTTTTCATGGAAACATGAAGCCTCAAAGATCCGATTAAGATTCACAAGTTTTAGAGGTCACGCAATTTCACATGGTCAGGATGTGGTCAGCGGCTTCCAGGAGCGTGATGTGCACTAAATCCTTGGCTCTAGGATAGAGTCTGACTAAATCCTCGGTAACAAAATCATGTAGCTCAGCAGCAAACTCAACACCAGTTGGTCCACCACCAACAACCACAAAATGTAGGATTCTCTTTCTCTCTTCATCACTTAGTTCTGGCAAACTTGCCTTCTCAAAGGAATCAATTACAGTTTTACGGATTCCCTGAGCATCTTCAACCTCCTACAGAGAGATATATTGACATCCATCAAAGCCTTGAAAATTTTCACATCCATACAAATGATCAGTCTATAAACTTTCATATGCTTTTGAGCTATAAACTATCATTCCTTACTAAACAATATACCAAGTGGAATTAAGAGCAAAAAAAAAAACTTACTTTCAGAAAATGACAGTTCTCCTCCACTCCAGGTATGTTAAAAGTGTTAGACTGAGCTCCAGTAGCAATTACAAGGTAGTCATAGTCAACAGAAAATTCTTTCTTTCCATCCGAGCTAATGCCTTGTTTCGATCGGCAGTAAACTTTCTTGCTTGCTGGATCAATTTTGAAACATTCTGCCTCCAGGTAAGACGTATCAACGTTCTTCTGCTTGCCAGGACAGGTAAGCGTGTATTAGTGATTTTACATCAAAAGACAATATTGAAATTTCTAAGTAGAAGAAGCCTCAAACTGCTAGTATAACGGTAGTTCGTTTACTGTTATAGCAAATGCAAGTCAGTTTAATCAAGATAACATGTTTCAGAGAAGCTTATTAAATGGAGCAGTGTAGCAGGCAGACAAGCGAAAGAAGACACAATTTCCATTTAGAGTTAGTCATTATTACAGACCAATTACCTTTCTACCAATGTTTCGAATTGGCTCAACAACGCTGCGAGCTTCAACAGTTCCACAAGTAACGCTAGGTAGCAAGGGAGTAAAAGCAAAGTAGTTTCGAGGCGATATGACCTGAACCTCATATTGAGAATTATTCAAATTCTTCAAGAAACTAGTTCCGGCCCATCCAGTTCCGAGCAGCACCACCTTCTTCTTCCTGATTCCGGTTTCAACAACACAGTTTGTGCCATAGGATGCATTTGCCTCAGAATAGGCTATAAGTCCTCCACCACTATAAACGATGTGCAATATATATATTATCAGTAAGCTCTAAATCTGAATCAAATCTTTGCTTCATAAACAGATCACACCAAAAAAAAAAACAAGAACGCTTAACATCAGAAAATCGGAGATCTGGAGAAAATCATTTTCGACAAGATCCAGGACATGAAGTATAAGTGCTATCGGATTCTCTAGCATAAACAGTAAATCGAAATTCGCTAATCCAGAGTATGAATAGGGAGATGAGTTCATTAAATCAGATTTGCTAAGAATGTGAAATGCATAATCTCGGAAACATATAGGATGAACAAAAAATTGGGAGATTCAGAATGTTGAAAAAGCAACATAGAGTATCTGTTCTATAGTTTTTTTTTTTTTTTTTTTTTTCTGGAGAACAAGCATGTGTACTACGAAATTCCTTCAAATGAAAGCTGAAACAAATCTAGTGATCATACGTGCTAGACAGAGAATTGAGAGAGGATTCGTAAGGTTTCTACACGGAAACAAGAAGAGATAAACGGAATAGAGAGAGGTAAGGAATCGTTGAAGATGACCTGATCGTGGAAACGACGATAATCCGGGTGAGAGAAGGATAATCATGGAAAGCTTTTGAGAATCTCTCGAAGAAACTGAAATTCCTCATTTTCTCTTGTACGATTCAATCGCTGAGGAGGAGAAAGATCTGTTTTACAGAAGAAAAAATCGCTAACGCCAAGAATCCTGGAGAATCGAAAAAGGCAAAGAGAGAAAACCAAAAAAAAAAGTGAAAAAAGAGAGATCTAGAGGTCAGACGAATGTGACGGTGAAGAAGTAGAGTTTGGCGAACACCTGGTTGAACACGTGGCATCCGTAGAAAAGTCGAGTCCAAATAAAACTTAACGAGAAAATGTGCATATGTAATCAAAACTAAATATTAATAATTGTAGAAAAAAAGTGTTTTTTAAAACGTCTAAAAACTCCATTCGTTATTAAGAAATTTTGTCAATTTTAGAAAAAGATATATTAAACCGAGAAAGTATAAAACTGGTTTATGTATCCATACAATATTTAAATAAATGGATCACGATTTAAAATATATATATATATATTTTTCAAACAATCTAGGCGTGGCGGCCAAGCCAGATCCTCTCTCAATCTGACCATGTTGTTATTTATTTGTTTGCAATTTATTTCAAAACAAAAATTGTCGACAACTTAAAATACATATATTTACGTAAGTTCTGACGACGTTAATAAAAAAGTAATCAGTTGATAATTTCCAGTTTATTTTAGGGAAAATTGTATAAAAAACCCTCAAAGTTGAACTCACTAGCAGTTTAAACCTTGAAACTTTACCACTCTCATTCTGAACCATGAAAGTAATAAAACTCACACTTTAAACACTTAAACTAGGTTTTTTTTTTACTCCGCCAAAAATTGTAACGGTACAGTTAACTCCGTTAACAGAACAGTTAACACCGTTTTGTAAATAAAAATGTGGTTATTTTTAGGGACCGTTATTTATTTTAATTACAAATAAACCCTCGAAAACAATACATAGAACCCTAAAAGAAGAACCCGACGACAAAAAAAAATCAAAAATAGAAACCCCCAAATCGATTTGGAGATTTAGGGTTCGTGAGATAATAAAATCGAGAAGAGGCAAGTGATCTGGTTTACGATTCAACGGAGTCCTGAAGGCGCAATAGAATGATTCGAGGGCAGAAACGGTTGGAGAAGAGATTAATTGTAAGTTTTTCACTTTGACATGATTCAAATTGAACTGGGTTACGATTCGAATTCAGAGGTTAAGATTCGAGAAGAGACAAATTTCCAGATTCCAACTGGGTTACGATTTGAATTGACATGTTAAATCCTAAGCAAGTCGATCACTTTGAATTGACATATTTCCCTTTCACATGAATCGTAGGTGAATAATGGTATGTAGATTATCATAGTTGGGATTGGATTGTGAATATTGGGGTTCTGTTTGATTATTGGCAGATGGCTAACAATTCTAGTTCATCTACGAGTGAATACGAGGATGACAAAGGTGTTGTATGCGATTGTAATCGGCCAGCAAAAATTGTAAAAGCATGGACTGATGCAAACACTGCGCGTAGGTTCTACAGCTGTACAGGGCGTAGAATGTGTAACGATTATGAATCTTGTAACTTTTTTCGTTGGTTTGATGAAGAGAAACCACACGGGTGGCAACATCTAGCATTGTTGGAGGCAAGAGATATCATTCGAGAGCAAAAAGAAGAGATTAGGAATTTGAAGCAAGAGATGGCATTCAAGAACGCGGTAAAAGCACAAGCTCCGAGTGAGATATTGGAAGAGCTGAAGCAAACCCGTGAGGAATGCGAAGCACTTAAACGGGAAGTGTTGATCCTTAAGGAAAAGAGTACGGTACAATACCTTATGTCTTTGGAGTAGAATCTCGGTGTTGGAGTAGTTTCTCATGTATTGTTGACATTACAATACCTTATGTGTTTGGAGTAGAACTTGGTGTTGGAGTAGTTTCTCATGTGTTTTCATGCTATTGTGTTGTAGTATCTTAAATTTGTAGCCATTTGTATCGTATCTATATCCTTTGTTGACATTGTTCGTGTTACTTATAATTTCATTGTTATTGTCTTATTGTCATTGTTACTTAAAACGACAAAGAAGCTTTAAAGAAAGAAGCTTTAAAGTTTACATAATGTAAGCCAAAAGCAAACATGTTCATTGTTTTCATCTTTGGTAAAACCCAAAGGAATTGCCGTTACACAATACATAAAACACAAAGTCTAAACCAAAGCTTACATATGAAAACAAAGAGTCTAAAACAAAAGATTAATGTGAGTGTAAAACTCAGATTGATTCTTGTGACGGTCTTGGGTCTTCTAGAGGATGTGGATTAATGTGAGACCTATCGTAAACACGGTCTCCAAACACTTCAAAAGGGCGATCCGTGAATAGACTCCAAAATGTTCCAATACCCTTTGGAATGTTACCATGTTTTCCGGTTTTCCTGATCTTTAGCGTTCGTCCTCGTGGAGCCTTTTTCATATGTGGCTGTGGCTGAGGAGCACTGGAATTTACCTGAGGCTGTGAACTTGATTCACTTGCTGGTAAAGGTTGGGAGCTAGTTGCATTAGTAGATTTCTTCCTTCTCGGTTTTGGGTTACTCTTTGTCTGAATCTGAACAAAATAGAAGAGTCAACATAATGTAAATACAAGAGCTGTCACAAGAAATACAAGAGAATGTACCTCATCAGGATTTTTCCTTGGCCTACCACGCTTGTTCTTTGGTCCCTCATTCACAACAGGTTCATTCTTACATCCCCTATTGATATGACCTGCTTGACCACAAAGGCTACAATGTGGGATCTCTCCATGTCTTGTTGCCTTTCCCGCATTATGGAAATCTTCAAAAGGCTCTTTTATCCTGTCTCGGTTTTTTGGTCTTCCTCTTGGCTTCTGCATCTCAAGTATTCCTATTGGAGGCTTATTAACCTTCTTCCATAGCTTTTCACCGTTTACAAGTTTGATATTTTCAGTATATGTGCTCTTCAATTTATGTGTGTAGTAGTAGTCAGCCACATAAGTAACCGGATCAACTTGGTTGTCATCTAGCACACATACAACATGCTTGCATGGTATGCCTAGCATTAAAAATCATAAAATCTGTAAAATAGGAATCATAACTCATATTCAAGGAAAAATAAGAAAGCAAACATTACCTGTAAGATCCCATTTTCTACATGCACACTGATGCGTGGCCAAGTTGACTGTATAACTACAACCAAATTCCTCCACTTCATATAGGCTTGAACTACTGCGGTTTGTTGAGCAATACCTTTTTGCAACCCTTGCTTTCTCCAATATTCCCATTGACAATTGTGTCACACTTGTCTGCCTTAAGAAACCTCCTTGATATCCTTCTCATAGCATGTCTTCTTACATCCTCCAACAAGTTAATCACCGGTTTTGATCTTGCCATCTTTATCGTCCTATTGAAACTTTCTGACAGGTTATTGTGGACATCAGGACAGTGTGACTCATAGCTGAAATAGGCTCTACACCACCTATGAGGTTCTGTGGATAGCAATGCTTGATGTGCAGCTGAATCATATTCCTTAACAAGATCCATCTTCTCTTCATACTCTCCTTCAGTGTAGCTATAAGCAACTCCCCAAAACAAATTCTTGTATTCTGACCTTGAGAAACCTTGCTTCTTCCAATTGGCATATATATGCCTTGCACACATGCGGTGTTCAGCTCGTGGGAGTTCAGCCTCTATAGCAAGCACTAACCCCTGCAAAAGAGAAACAATACATATGAAATCAAACTAAAATTTTGAGAAACCATAAGCACAACAAAATTTTCAGAAATATATATTGCCTTTTGCTTATCTGAAATTATGGTCAAATTTTCTCCATTCATCAAGTCCAAACTTGCCTTCAGCTTCTTAACAAACCAGCCCCAAGTGTCTTTGTTTTCACCACGCACCACAGCCCAGGCAATTGGGTACATTCTGTTATCTGCATCTCTACCCACAGCTGCAAGGAAATCACCATTCAACTCCCATTTCAAAAAACATCCATCTAGACCAATAACTGGCCTGCAACAACTCTTCCAAGTCTTTCGAAGTTCCTCAAAGCAAATGTAGAAGCAGTCAAACATTTGTCCATTACTGACTGGTATAGTGTTTAGTTCAGTTGTGATGTCTTTGTGTGATCTATGAAGTTCAGCCTCGTAATCCCACAACTTCCCAAACTGAGTAGCCTGAGTAGACAGAATGTTGTCCAAGGCAATACGCCTTCCTCTATAACACTTGGAGACATACACAACAATGTTATATCTGTCTTTCACTGAGTCTTTAATCTCATTTGCTTGTAAACTAAGATTCCTTCTCAGTTCTTCCCTAAACAGTCCTGCGATAACTCCTTGCTTAAGCATCGACACTCTACTCGATTTTCCATGGTTGTGATGCAGCCGACACACTTTCACCATCCACTTGTTAATAGGTATCTCATAAGAACAATATATCCTAAACTGACATTCTTCACCGCAACAAATGACAGGAATCCTGTTTTTTTCAGACTTAGCCATCTTGACATCATGTTGAGTCTTTAGTGAGTACCTCAACAGCTGATCCTTAAACTCTAAACCACTATTAAACTTCTGAAACAGCCATAAGTAAGGTTCATTATCCAAAGATCCATGAAATTTTGGTTTCCCTCTTGATTTTTTCTTATTTACCCACCGGTCCCATTCTTCATCAGACTCAGACGCTGTATATGGGTACATATTATCACCTAAACCATACTCCTGCTCACTTTCTTCTGCTTCCTTTGCTGCTTCATTTTGTTCTTCACGAACATAGGCTTCCTTTTCTGGCCTCAAAGTCGCCCCTTCATCAAACAGGTTCTTAAACCTTTGATCATTAGCACCATCTCCTGCATCTAATACCACCTCATCTCCATCATCAGCCTTATGAAAATCAGGAACATCTCTTTGATGACCATTCTCCTCTTCATTGTTTTCATCTCTCTGAACATCCTCATTATCATCTCTGTCAACAGCCTCATTTTCACCCTCATTCTGATCATTCTCATCTCTGTTAACAGCCTCATTTTCATCCTCAATCTGATCATTCTCAGAATCCTCAGGCTCATCATCTTCTCTCGGCCTATTCACATCATCATCACTATCCTCACTGTCATTCTCATCTTTGTCACTGTCCTCTTCCCGACCAGCCTCATATCCACCAACAGTCTCATCTTCATCACACTGAAGATCCTCACGCTGGCTGCTTGGCAGGTAGTAGACAATGTCCTCAGTATAATTGTCAGAACACTCGTGTTCGATAAACACATCCAGTTCACATGCTTCTTTCCCTGCCCAACATAGCATATATGTATCATCTAACTCATAGTTGACCGTCTTCATCTCCTCCCCTGCTTTTTTGTACCATACGAACCTAATTTCTGTAGGAAATCTCCAAATTTCTCCCATGTAATCTCAAACAATTTCCAATAAACAGTCTTACAACCCATGATTCCATTGTATTTGTAATCTTCATTTTCTTTGATCATTGAATCACCATACTTCACTACGAGCTTTACACTCACATCATCACTGTCAAACGAAGAAATAAGGTTAGAAAAAGGCTTACAAATTTGAAAAGTCAAGAAACACGATATTAATTCGAAGCAAAGAACCATTTCCCCAAAAGCATCACTGTATACAAAGCAAAGAGGAATCGAAATCCAACAGAAACTCGTCATTAATTCGAAGCAAAGAAGCTTACTTGAAATCAGAATCAGAAGCTCGAAAATTATTTCAAAAATCTAGAAAGTAAGAAAGATGAATCGAAATCCAACCAATACCTCGTCGAAATCGCAAACCCAGAAAAGTGGATAAACGAAATCAAAACCAGCACGAAGAAGACTTACCCCATTTCGAAACAGGA